>JAVXUO010002389.1:365000-500831 GCA_033065855.1 Escallonia rubra
AGAAGCTACAGGGGGTCCTAAGAAGGACCTTATGCTCGGCCTCCCTCGTCAATTCGCACGTTCGTTGCTAGGTAGAGCTCAGTCTTCAAGCGCGACCAGTTGTAGCGGTCCTCGAGTTGAAGTGACGGATAAAGAGTGCTTCGCTACATTATTTGATGAAAGACTTACGAAGATGATCCAAGACAGTTTTCTTATGCCCGGACCCAGACTTCAGGTAATACCAATTTTCTCAAGTAGTTATGTATTTTGGTCATTCTATATGTGATCTTGATTTGTATATATTATGTTGAATTATTTGTTAGCGACCGCAGTTCCCCCTTTAGCCATCGCCCTCTGCAGTTGCTAAAGGGACAATTTCTTGTAGAGTTGGGGGGGGGGGGAGGGGCACGTGTGTGTATTGCTGTTTGGACAGTTGTGTGGTGCGTTTATGTGTGTTGTTGTTGGGATAACAGGATTATGAGTGTGTGTGCGGGTAATAGTTGTATGCGGCTATAGGTTGTGTGTACTATGGCTTTCGAAGGCTAAGAATATGAATGAAATAGTGTGGGAAAAGATGGAATTTGGGCTAAGTGTATTTTTGGAGGAAGTGGAGATAAGCACCTAGAAATTGATTCGCTCAAGTGGAGCTTAAATGGCTTTCAGGGTTCTTTTAGTCGAATGTAGTAGTGTGATCATCGTACCCGATTTTGGTATCGAGGAAACGCGTAGCATTAGAAGAAATGATGTTTTGATCCATTTAGTGTTTTCTTATATAACGTATATGTGTTTCTATTTCCTAGAGAAAGCGTTGTTTACCAAAAATTTACTGCTTTTAATGACTCTAGATCGAAGAAAGAATTGTTTATTAAAATATGAACAGCCTTTATCGACAGTTGTTTTTCGTTAAAATTGCACTAGCAGGTAAACAATATTTTTTGTAGAGATTATTATGGAATTTTGATTTGAAAAGTTTAGTGCAAAGTGGGGTGGTCTTTTTTGCATTTACATGCTTTTTATTTGAAATGTTTCAAAAAAAAAAAGTATCGAAATGTCGTGGGATTGATCCGTTTGACAACCAACATGCGCCATTTGGTATTTGTCGGCTCCGGCATGTTAACAATATTGATTTTGCTGGCTCTGGCATCTAAGGGTTTGTCCCTTGTGTAACGACCAACCTATGCCATATGGTAAATACTGGCTCTGGCATCAGATAAAAATAATACCATGTTTAGTATTTCTAGATGATCAACTTCAAAAGTCGAGTATTGTTGGCTCCGACATCTAGGGGTGCGTCCGTTGTTTGACGACTAACTACTATCGTTTGGTGGTGTTGGCTTCGGCTCCAGATGAAGATTTATTTCCGGTGTCCCAAGTACGTTGCCTGATTCCTTTCATCAATGTAATGGATCTGATACAACCATAAGGAGGGCTGACTCACTTCACGTCTCAATCATCACTGTGGAGTGTTCTCTTGATCATCATTCCACCTAATGTATTTTTTATTTTTATTTTTGGTGCTTATTCCACCTAATGTACTGCGAGATCAAAACTTTAGCATATATCTTGGGACACGTATTGTGCAATATCTTCTCTTCCTTAGATTCTGATTCTATCTTCCTAACCTCGTATGTATTTCAACTTGTTCTTCATCTGATTCCCCATATATGTCTTGTCCCTCATTACCTTTTCCTTCTTAAATAAATCCTCAAAAACGCATCAATCCTTCACTTTTCTTGTTGCTCACTCTCCAATCTTAATTATTTTCTTAGCCCGCATTTGCCTTTTCTCTCCCTGTTTCTAAACCTCCCACTCCCTGTATAAACCCCTCCACCCTCCATCTTTCTCTTCACTCTCCTCCCTATTTCCCCTCTCTGCTCTTAAACACACCTTTTTTCTGCTCCTAGAGGCACACACGTACAACACAAGCAGCACCATGGCCCTGAACAATGGAGTCCCGTCATCGTCACCGTCGGGCCTGATCGTGAGCTTCGGCGAGATGCTGATCGACTTCGTCCCCACTGCCTCCAGCGTGTCTCTGTCCGAGGCACCCGGGTTCCTCAAGCCCCCCGGCGGAGCCCCGGCAAACGTCGCCGTCGCCGTCTCCCGCCTCGGCGGCAGGGCCGCATTCGTCGGCAAGCTCGGCGACGACGAGTTCGGCCGCATGCTCACCGGAATCCTCGACGAGAACGGCGTCTCCGGCGAGGGCATCACCTTCGACACCGGCGCCCGCACCGCGCTCTCGCCTTCGTGACGCTGCGCGGCGACGGGTAGCGCGAGTTCATGTTCTACCGGAACCCCAGCGCCGACATGCTGCTGACGCCCGACGAGCTCAATCGCGAGCTTATTAGATCGGTACGTAAATTTGCTCGACTCTCTGTTTCTTCTGCTTTCATTTGAATCACTTGACACTTTTGCGTAGTTATTATTATTATAGCCTGTTTTATTAAAAATTCGAAGCTCTAATTTTCTAACTCCTAGCTTGTTTGTGAGTTATTTTTGTAAGAGAAATGAAAGCAAAAGAAAGGAAAGTGACTTATTTCTTTTTCTTTTCGTGAGTTTTTAAATAGAGATATATGTAATCAACTAATTGCTAGATTGTGTGTTTTATTTTTATGGTAGTATTAACCGGTGAATCATGTTCACGTTTATATTAGTATATTAGTACAGTACGAACTTTATATCACGTCATTGATAACTAATTTGTTTCCTCGCTAGAATCATGTTCTTTTTTAAGATTTTTTTTTTTTTATAATCTTCGTTAGAATTATCAAAATGTGGTATAAGGGTATGCATGCAATCTGGTGTCTTTTCTTTTATTTTATTTTGAACTTGCAAACAAGATAAAGGAATGATGTTAAACTCACCAACAAGATGAAGGAAATTGTAAGCATACATTTTGTGTGTGTATTTTGCTTAGGATTCTCTTGATGTTTTGGCAATCTGTTTGGTGTCTAAAAAAGTTTTGGTTCTTATTTTGATTGTACGACGATAGCTACGGCTGCTGTCAAGTGTCAACCGATAAATACTCACTAATTGTACTTCGTTTATGTTCAACAAACGAATGTCATAAACAACTCATGGACGAGCAAACATAATTGTCTCCAATAGTTAAATTCAGAAATAATTACCAAAATAAAGAATAGCTACAATCGGGTACTAACACACTTTATATATTACCTGTTTTTTCAACCCAAATCATGGGCTACCTCACACTTAGGTGGTCGACGACTATATTTACCAGAAATTACTATCTTTTTCTTTTTTTTCATTTTTGATGCTTCGATAAATTGGAGATTAAGTTGATACTTTAGTTAGTACTAGCCCAGAATCTCGTGCCAAGCACGGGACGTTTATTAACAGTAATTTATTTTAGTAGTTTTGAAATGCATAATAAAATATATTGCACAATTTTATTATTTTAAAGAGTTTTTTCCCCCCCTAAATACTTATATATGGGATATAATCAATTTGGTGGTAGTGATGTCTTATTTAAAAATGCTGACTTACAATTCGTTTATTAAATCTATGTATCACATTATTAACGGTGACTATATTATGCATGTTACGTATACTATATATATATATATATATGAATAATGATAGAACATTTAACTCAATTAGAACGTCATTTTTTTCCCTTCCAAATCTAATATGTTATTTTCGTCTTTTCTCGATATATGAATTTGTATATTCACATTAAGAGTGATTTTAAGAATATAATAGTCAATTTTAAGTCATAATAAGTTAGTGTATTGATTAGGTTGAATTCTAAAATGTTTAAAATTAATTTTTAAATTATACAATCCTCATTATTCTTGCAAAATTAATCAAATTTAAATCAAAATGCACCTATCAAAATCATTTTTAGATCCCTTTTTTTCTAAGTCTCGTACGTTATTTAATCTTAGTTATAACACTTATTTTTTCTTTTAAATCAAAAGTATTATTTTCGTTTTATATATATATGAGTTTTTATATTCATATTAGAGAGTAGTTTTAAAGATACAATAGTCAATATTAAGTCCTAGTAAGTTAGTACAATGATAATGTTGAGTTTTAGAATGATTAGAATTAGTTTTTTGAATTTTAAGGACATAGTTGTAAAAAAGAAGTCTTAATAGATTAGTAAGGACATAGTTGTAAAAAATAATTCTTAATAGATTAGTATATTGATTAAGTAGAATTTTAGAATGATTGATCACGTTTTTTATTCTAAATCTCACAAGTTATTGTTTGGGTCAATGGATTTTAATTTTTAAATTCTTTTAAGGACATAATTATCAAAATGAAGTCTTTATAGACTAGTATATTGATTAGAATGATTAGAATTAGTTTTTAAATTAATTTCTTCTTCTAAATCGTAAGTATTATTTTCGTTTTTTATATTTATGAGTTTTTATATTCATATTAGAGAGTAGTTTTAAAGATACAATAGTCAATATTTAATCTTAATAAGTTAGTATAATGATAAGGTTGAGTTTTAGAATGATTAGAATTAATTTTTGAATTTTAAAGACATAATTGTCAAAAGGAAGTCTTAATACATTAGTATATTGATTAGGTAGAATTTTAGATTGATTAGAATTAGTTTTTAAATTAAATAAGACTTACTTATATAGAAGTTATTTAATCTTAAAGGAAAGATACGATGATGTGTCATATAAAAAAACGATAATGTGTCGCGAAAAAAAGTTATCAATGTCTTTTTTGCTTCGCTTATTATATATTATATAGGAAAAAATTTTGCTGCTGACTTAGAAGTAGCCTCATCCTGCTACCCTCCACGTGGCGACATCTCATTGGTCCAGCAAACCAGCTGTCACTCTCCTTGCACGTGATCTACCAGGAAGACTTAACGGAATAGCACCGTTAAACGCATATCTGAAATTTCGGCGTGAACGGTCATCACTTAGGTAGTCTCTCTCTCTCTCTCCATCTTCTTCCACACTCCAAACGTTGCTCCTCTCAAGTGATCGATTGGTGTTGTTAATTTGACGACTGTTAAATTTCTGGGATCCAAACATTCCTAGCAGAAAACTCTCTCTCACGTCCACACTCCAAAAATTGCTCCTCTCAAGTGATCGATTGGTGTTGTTAATTTGAAGACTGGTAAATTTCTGGGATCCAAACATTCCGAGCAGAAAATGGAGAGGAAATTGTGGAGAAGGTACTGAACAGAATATTGTGAGATAGTTTCTCCACAATAGGAAATTGCTGGGAAAGGAAAGGGAAGTTATGAGAAATTTGTATCATATGCATTTGATTCTTGAGAAATTAAAGCAACAGTAAACTTCATGATTCTTGGGGGTTACGGTTAGGTTTCTAGCAGCTTTAATTTATAAAGCTTCTAGTCTCTTTTGATGCTCCCACTTCCTTAATATGTGCTCATCAAGCCTAGATCTTTGGGGAGACTTGATGATTTTCCCCCATGTTTTCTTCTGGATACAAGGAAAAGATGATGACCAAGAAGTATTTACCTCCGGCATCACCTCTGGTGGGGGAAATTGAACCCAGCAAAAACTTGATAGTGATTATTAGTGGACAGAGATGAAAATCCACAAAGATTTGTTGGGTTCAGCTAACCATTTCATGAAAATCCCACCAACAGTTTCTGGAGTTTGAACAAGAGGAAGAAGATTGGAATGAAGAGAGAGAGAGTCCTTATTCCTGCAATTGATCGATGGTCTCACTGCTGATATGAGTGTCCCCTCTCTTATTCTTCCCCTCTTATTTTTATCGTTCTTGCACTCAATTAATTTAGACCTCCTCGTTGCTGATATGAATTGATCGATGGTCTCACTGCTGATAGAGTCTTCAATGTAAACAAGAGATAACGGATGGAGTGTGGAGTGTGGAGTGTGGACGGCGGGACGAAGACGATGGGAAGTAGAAAGCAGTTTTTGGAGTGTGGACGGAGAAATAAGATGGGGAGAGAGAGAGAGAGAGAGAGAGAGCTACGTGATTACCATTTCCACTGGAATTACAAGAATGCTGTTAACGGTGATATTCCGTTTAGCGTCACCACGTAGATCACGTGCTAGGAGCTTGACTGCTGGTTTTCTCGACCAATGACATGATGCCACGTGGAAGGGAAGCAGGATGAGGCTGGTTCTTGATGAGCAGCAAAATTTTTTCCTATTATATATAGATTGCTTCGAATTTAATGGGATTTGTTTACTTCTGACTGTAGGCTAAAGTTTTCCATTACGGATCGATAAGTTTGATTGTGGAGCCATGCAGATCAGCCCACCTAAAGGCTATGAAGGTGGCAAAGAATGCAGGTGCCCTGCTCTCTTATGACCCAAACCTCCGGCTGCCGCTGTGGCCATCGCCCGAGGAGGCGCGTAAGCAGATCATGAGCATCTGGGACAAGGCAGACGTGATCAAGGTCAACGAGGTCGAGCTTGAGTTTCTCACTGGCAGTGACAGAATTAATGATGAATCGGCGATGTCCTTGTGGCACCCCAATTTGAAGCTCCTCTTGGTTACCCTTGGAGAGAAGGGGTGCAGATATTACACTAAGGTATGCAAATGCTGCTCTCTAACTTGTTTCTGAATGTAAAAGCTTCAATAGGTAGGTAGGTGAGGGATGGAAATGCTACATTTCCAGTCGTACTCTCGGTCTCTTACTCATGGTGCAAATCATGTTACTGCAACAAAGTAGTGGAGTCTGACTCCTCACCTTGACTTTGAAGCTTGACTTTGAAGGAACTATGATCAGGATGCTGGTTCCGGAAAACCCTAATCCCTACTCAGAAAATTGGATCTTTGCTTCAGCTTATCCTTTTGGGATCATCCCAGATCTCACCTCACCTAATTTGACCAGGCATTGTTAATTTGGAATCATAAGATGGTAACGAATTGGCCATTTTGTTGGTTGACTCGTTGGAAATGTGAACATACTACCCTTTAGTTGGCGCAGGATCAAATTTTGTGCAAGCCAAGCCTACCACTTGGCCTAAAAGTTCAAAACTACGGGGTGCTTTACATTTGAAGCTTTACTAGCTAATAATAACCACTTACCTAAAAGTCCAAAGCTAAGGGGTGCTTTACGTTTGAAGCTTTACTAGCTAATAACCACTTACAGAAAAGTCCGAATTCCAACAATTGCATGAAACTCTTTCTAGGCCTAACAGTTTTCCCCCCCCCCCCCCCCCCCCTTTATGCACAATGCAGAACTTCCATGGATCTGTGGACGCTTTCCATGTTACAGCAGTTGATACAACAGGAGCTGGTGACTCGTTCGTCGGTGCGCTCTTATGCAAGATTGTCGACAACCAATCTGTACTCGAGGTAACTATATTTAGTATTCCATATCGCGTTCAAATCCTCTATTTTGACAGTTAATTTCTGTAACAAATGAGACTTTAGATGGTTGAGCTAATTATGATTGGGATGGATGGTAAAATGCAGGATGAAGCAAGGTTGAAGGAAATACTTAGGTTTGCATGTGCGTGTGGAGCCATCACCACCACCCAAAAAGGAGCTATCCCTGCACTTCCCACGGAGTCCCAAGTCCTCAATCTTCTTAATGGCGATTGGTGGTCCTGGATGCGATTAAACTGGCGACGATTGGTAACTTTAGCATGGATATAGGAATATGATCAGAGGACATGTATGGGATGTGTTGAACCGAGGGAATAAAGATACAAGGTGTTAAGATTATTTAGTGTAAGATTGTATGTAGTCAAGGGGTTGTATTGTTATTTTTCCTAATCTAGAATATTCTTTAGGGTTTCCTAGTCCTTGTAGGATTCTACATCTATGCCTATATAAAGGCTCTTTGTACATATTATGTGATATACAAGCAATATATCTTCTCTTCTAACATGGTACCAGAGCTGTGACGATCCGACCAGCTATCTGCCGCCCAAGCCACCGCCCACGGTTACTGTTCATCAACCTCTTCCGCTCAAAAAAAAAAATTCCCTTTCTCCCATTCTTGTTGCCTCTGTCGAAATCCTTTAGCCCAAACCCTAATCCAACACCACCATAAGACTCCTTTTTCTTCATCGATCAAAACGCCGCCAACCACGCTACCAGGTTCGTCGCCACACGCCACCAAAAGTTTTGCTGTCAGATTCACGTGCTTTCACGCGCCACCACGCGCTCCCATGCTCTTCAACGCCCCAGACTCGCCCACACGACTCACGTGCCCACGTGACCCACTCTTCAGATTTGCTGGGCTGATCCACGGTCCATTTATTGACCTGCCCGCCTGACCCATATCCGAACCGCTTAGACCAATTTTTTTTATTTTAACTGGTTCGCTTGATTTTGACCCAGTTTTCTCAGATCCCAGACCGGTTCCCACCTTTTCTTATCATTCTAAACTCATCCTCGCCCTCCGTTCGTCCAAAATCCATTCATATCTTTTATTTATTTATTAGCCTCTCCTTCGGTTCCTTTATTATCTCTTTCTCATCTCTTTTGCTTGGATACTTCAATGGATCCTGCTCAGTCTATTTATATCATCCTTGATGGTTCTAATTATATTTTATGGGCCCAAGCTATGCGTAGCTTCATCAAAGGTAAGAAATTGTGGCGCTACCTTACTGGCGATATTACTATACCCGTCAAAACTGCAGATGAACCTCAATTAAAGTGCGATGAAAGACTTGACGATTGGGATAGCAAAAATTATCAGATAATCACCTGGTTCAGCAATACCTCTGTTCCGTCTATCTATCAACAGTTTGGTCGTTATAATACTGCCAAAGAAATTTGGGATTTTTGGCTCAGCGATACACTACAGCAGATCTTGCTCATCGGTATCAGCTTCATGATTCCTTCACCGGATGAAACAAGAGCTTGGTCAGTCTATCAATAGCTTTCTTTCTCAGATGCAAGGGATTTGGGATCAACTGGCATTTTCAGAACAATCATGGACTTGTTCTGAGGATTCAGCTCATTTTATTCTTTACCGGGACCACCTTCATCTTATCCAGTTTCTTATGTCTCTTACTGATGCTTATGAATCTGTCTGAAGCTCCCTTCTGCATTGGAGTCCATTACCTACCCTAGACAATGTTGTTGCTGAACTTCTTTCTGAAGAAACTCGTCGAGGCCTTCTGCAGACCCGTCGTCCTAATACTGTTCTTACTGCTCCTTCCCGACCTTCACACTTCTCTTCACCCTCCTCAGCTTCGAGACGTTCGTCATCTTCTTCCTTTCAGCAGGAATGTCGGTACTACCATGAGTTTGGTCATAAGACTCTTAATTGCCCTGTACGCTCTTGCAGACTATGTCGTAAGATTGGCACTGGTCACTTCCCACAAGACTGTCCTCGTAACCCTGAAAAATGGTCCAAGAATTCTAGTTCAACTGGTGTTCCACCAAAACCAGGGCTTCCGTCTAGGTTCAAGCCCCCCTCCCACTCTGCTACTGCTGCTGATGATGTACTGAACGATTCTTCGTCTTCCATTTTCTCGGTTAATGATGTTGCTGAAATAGTAAAGCAAATCATGTCTAACTCTGGTACTCCGTCTTCCTCTGCTCTTCCAGTTACTTTAGGTAACTCTTCTTGGTATTTTGATTCTGGGTGCTGCAATCATATGACATCTGATCCTTTTTCCTTTGTCTCCAAACAACATTTGCCCCACTATCCACTCATTCATACTGCCTATGGTTCTCATATGCATGTTAATCATGTTGGTCATGTCTCTACATCTACCTTGTCTCTTCCTGTTACTTACTTTATCCCTTCTCTTAAGTTAAACCTTATATCTGTTGGTCAACTTTGTGATCTTGGTTTTGACATACACTTTTCTCGTACTGGTTGTCGTGTGCAGGATCCAGAGACGGGCCAAACTATTGGGATCGGCCGTAAAGTTGGACGATTGTTTGAACTCATCAATTTATCCATCCCTCATCGTTCTACCATTTCACCTCAATTTGCTGCCTCTGTTACTTCACATAATTCTCTTGAGTTGTGGCATTCTCGTTTAGGTCATGTTTCATTCTCTCGGCTACATCCTCTAGTATCTAGTGGTTTGTTAGGTGTCGTCAGTTCTAAAAATTTTGATTGTTTACCATGTCAGCTTTCTAAAGAAACTGCACTTCCATGTCATTTAAGTACTTCAGTTTCTTCTCTTCCATTTGATCTCGTTCACTCTGATATTTGGGGGACTTCTCCATACACTACTATGGGAGGATCCAAATATTTTGTTATTTTTATTGATGACTATTCTCGTTTTACATGGTTATATTTGATGCGCAATCGATTTGAATTATCTCAAATATATCATACGTTTGTTACCATTGTCAAAACTCAATTTTCTCGCAATATTAAGCTTTTTCGTACTGATAATGCCATGGAATACAAATCAGAAGAATTTCTCCAGCTTCTTCAAAAAGATGGAACCATTACTCATAGATCGTGTCCCAGTACTTCTCAACAAAATGGGCGTGCTGAACGCAAACATCGACATATTCTCGACACTGTTCGTACTGTGCTTATTCCTGCCTCGTGTTCTGAAAATTTTTGGGGGGAAGCTACTCTTACGGCTGTCTATACCATCAATCATGTTCCATCTCCCACAATCGGTAATCAGACTCCCTATGATCGTCTATATGGGTCCTCTCCCGACTATAGTATGCTTAAAGTCTTTGTTGTGCTTGTTTTGTTCTTCTCCAACCCCACGAGCGTACAAAATTTGAACCTCGTGCATGTCTTTGCTATTTCATAGGGTATGGTATTGAACATAAGGGATATCGGTGTTGGGATCCCATCTCTAATCGTTTACGTATTTCTCGTCATGTTATTTTCTGGGAACATAAGATGTTATCCTCTCTCTCTTCTTTTCATTTACCTCCTTCATCCCGTGTTCCATTTTTTACCAATTCATATGTTCCACTATTTTATGATTCTGATGAAACCCACATACCACCGTCTGATGACTTTACGGCTCCTCCTGAGATGTCTGCCCGCCCGGTTGATCCTGTTACACCTGCTCAAGGTCCATCATCTGTTTCTGAGGTTACTGAATCTACACATTCCCTTCATGATCATCCACAGCGGGCACGAAAACCTCCAACTTATCTTCAGGACTTTCATTGTTTTTCTGCTATTATTTATTTTCATGAACCTCAATCTTATCGCGAGGCTAGTTTTGATCCTGCTTGGCAGCAAGTGATGCACGATGAATTACAGGCACTGGCTAAAACCCATACTTGAGATCTAGTTGATCTTCCTCCTGGAAAAATAGCCGTTGGATACAAATGGGTCTATAAAATTAAGACTTGCTCTGATGGCTCCATTGAGCGTCATAAGGCCCGATTAGTAGCAAAGGGTTTTACACAAGAGTATGGAATTGACTACGAAGAAACATTTGCTCCTGTAGCTCGCCTTACCTTTATTTGTAGTTTACTTGCAGTTGCTGCTGTTCGCGAGTGGCCTTTATTTCAGATGGATGTCAAGAATGCATTTCTTAATGGTGATCTCATTGAGGAAGTCTATATGCAGCCTCCTCCAGGATACTTTCATCCTCCGAACAAATTTTGTTGGCTTCGTCGTGCAATATATGGTCTCAAAAAAACTCCTCGTGCCTGGTTTTCCAAGTTCGGTTCCACTTTGCAGCACTTTGGTTTTGCATCAAGTGCATATGATTCTGCACTCTTTATTCGAAAATCTGCCCAGGGTATCATACTTGTGCTTCTCTATGTGGATGATATGATTATCACAGGCAGTGATCTTGATGGCATTTCTATTCTCAAGGAAGATCTTAATCACCACTTTGAGATGAAAGATCTTGGTACATTCAGTTACTTTCTTGGACTTGAAGTTTCCACTGCCTCTGACGGATACTATCTTTCTCAAGCTAAATATGCTTCTGATCTCATTTCTCGTGCTGGTTTGACTGATAGCAAAACCACATCTACTCCTCTTGAGCCTAATGTGTAAGGCTTACTCCTCTTGATGGTACACCTCTTCGAGATCCTACTTTGTATCGTACATTGCTTGGCAGTCTTGTGTACTTGACCGTCACTCGCCCTAATATTGCATATGTTGTTCACTTGGTTAGCCAATTTCTCTCTGCTCCACGTATGACTCATTTTGTCGCAGTCCTTCATATTCTTCGATACATCAATGGTACCTTATTTCTGTTGACTTGTTGATTTTGATGATTTCAGACTTATCTTCTCTGACATTAATCTAACAATATTATTAAGATAAACATTTCAGAATTTATCTTAATCAAACAAAGACAAGACCTTGATATGGACAAAGCTTGAATTTGGACTTGGTTGGACTCGGGATTTAAAGACTTGGACTACATTGAAGACGCAAGAACTTGAATTCTATTTTTTCCTTGTTAGTTTTTCTAAGTCTTTCTTAAAAGATCTAACAGAAATTCTAGTAAAGAACCAAACTACGACTTTCAGTCGAAGCCAAGACTTTCAGTCGAAGCGAAGACTTTCAGTCAAAGCCAAGACTTTCAGTCGAAGCCAAGACTTTCAGTCGAAGCTAAGATTTTTAGTCGAAGCTGTGACTTTCAGTCGAAGCTAAGATTTTTAGTCGAAGGCTAATCTTTTAGTCGAAGCAAAACTTTTAGTCGACTCAACCTCTTGTTTTAGTCGAATCCTTCTTTTTGGACTTTCCCTTCCTAACGGTTCACTATTCGTTACTTGTATAAATAGGGGTCCTTGAAAGCATTTAATGCTCTCTCTTGTGAACTTTTTTCTTACTCTAAAAACTCTTTCATCTTAATCTCTTATTCTCATCTATTCTCTATTGAGTGAGTTTACCTTTGAGAAAGTTCTTTGTAAGCTTCTTGGTTTGGTTCTTGAAAGAATATAGATCTTCCCACCTAAGAAAGCTTAGTCTTTAAATTTTCATTGTAACATTTGCTCAAGGAGGAGCTTGTTTATTGTATTCAAATTGTAAATCTCTTTTCATTTGTAAACTGTTGGAAACCTTGGAAGGGTTTCAGAAATTGTATTGCGGTTTGAGCTAGCACCCGAAGCTAGTTGGTTTAGTGAAAGGCTCGAGTAGGTCTCCTTTGCGTGGAGTGCTCGAGGACTGGACGTAGGCTGGTGGGGCCGAACCAGTATAAATCTCTATGTTAAATTTATTACTGATATATCTGTCATTGCTTTGTAATCTCATTTTTAAATTATACTCAAAGCTGTAAAACACCTATTCACCCCCCTCTAGGTGTATTTAGGGACCTACAAGTGGTATGAGAGCCATGTGCTCTGGTATTTTTTTGTGACTTAATCGTCAAGAGCTAAAGATCGTGTTATGGAAGAAGGATCAGCAACCACAAGGCCACCCTTGTTGAAGAATGACAACTACTGCTACTGAAAAAATCGTATGAGGAATTTTCTGAGGCAGGATATACATGTGTGGTATGTTGTTGAAAATGGTCTTATAATTCCGATGAAGGATGGACCGGATGGAACCAAGATTCCGAAAGGGAATTCTTGAAATAGACACTCATGAGGCGCAGCTTTTCTCCATGGATGATAAAGCTAAGAACATTACCAGCTGTGGCCTTGACATAAATGAGTACAATCGAGTCTTAGCATGTGAGACTGCTAGAGAAATATGGAGGTTGTTGGAGGTTACTCATGAAGGAACAAATCAAGTAAAAGAGACCAAGATCAACATGTTGGTCCAACAATATGAGGCCTTCAAGATGAAGGAGCACGAGTCCATAAATGAAATGTACTCCAGATTCACATTCATTATAAATGGACTGAAGCTTTTGGGTAAAATCTACCCAGAAAAAGAAGTTTTCCGAAAAGTTCTCAGATCTCTTCCAAATAGATGGGAAGCAAAACTCACAGCCATTCAAGAGGCAAAGGATTTGAATGTGCTAAAGCTTGAAGAATTGGTGGGTTCTCTAATGACTCATGAAATTACAATGAAAATTCATGACGAAGAAGAAACCACCTCCAAAAAGAGGAACTTAGCTCTTAAAGCTGAGACCTGTCATGAACCTTCAGAAAGCAGCGACGATTCTCATCCTGAAATGGCTCTCATCACTCGAAAGTTCAAGAAAGAAATCCTACAAACCAATCATATCAGAGAAATAGCGGTGATTAGAATGTAAAGGAAAATCCTGATGCCTGCTATGAATGCGGCAGAACTGGGCACATCAAAAAATACTGTCCGCAACTCAAGAACAAGACTGCAAGCAGCAACAGTCAAGATTTCAAAGAAAAGAAGTTCAAGTCCAAAAAAGCTCTGCTAACTTGGGATGACTTTGATGAAAGTGACAAAGAAATTAGCGAAGATAATGAAGTAGCTCAACTTTGCTTCATGGCCAAAGATGATAATTCCAAGGTAATCCTTGAAAATCTTGATTATAATGAACTCAAGTTAGCTTTTCTAGAACTCAGTGAAAATTATGAAAAGTTAAAAGTTAAAAATGTCAATCTAAAAAATAAGGCTCTTTCTTTGATAAATATTGTTGAAGAGTTGGAAGGCGAAAAGGAAGAGTTTCAAGAAAATATTGAACTTTATATTTCTGAAAATACTTCTTTAGAAAATAATCTGAATGCTTCTAAGAAGGAAAACTCTCTTTTGTCTTCTGAAATCCAATCTCTCCGAGGAGTAAAAGTTCCAGTTGAAAAAGAATTCTTAAAATCTCAACTGGAAGATATTTTTATACAAAAAATTAATTTAGAAAAAGGAGATTAAAGATCTAAATTTTACCCTTTCAAAATTTACCCAAGGAAGAGAGAATTTGGATATTCTTTTGGGAAGACAAAGATGTGTTTTTGAGAAAAGTGGAATCGGATACGATCCTTCAAAGAAGCAAAAGGATTATAAAAATTTCTTTAACAAAAATTTAGCTTCTTGCTTTCCATTCACACTCTGTACAGTATGTAACAAGAAAGGACAATTAGTTAAAAATTGTCCTTTTAATGTTATTAAAAATCAGTCATTCTCTTCTATTACAAAGAATAAAATGAAACAAGTTTGGGTGCCAAAACCTTGTTTATCTAATCTTCCAGGACCCAAGAAAGTGTGGGTACCTAAAGGAACGAAACCAGAATCTATTGTAGGTATGCTTGAAATCAAGGGTAGATTACAACAAATGGATTCTCGACAGCGGATGTTCAAGACATATGACAGGTGACCGCTCTCTTTTCTCACATATCACCCCGAAAAATGGAGGGCTTGTTACCTTTGGAGACAACTCAAATGGAAAGATCATTGGTAAAGGTAAAATTGGCACCGGTTCCATATCTATCGATAACGCATCTTTGGTTGACGGTTTGAAGTTCAATTTGATAAGTATCAGTCAACTAATCGATAGTGGACACAAAGTTCAGTTCGAAGGCGACCAATGCCTTATCGGTCATGCCTCAGATGGAGGTACCTTGGTTGGTAAGAGAGATGGTAATATCTATACTCTATCTTTTGATGCATCTGACTATTCTTGTGAAGTGTGTCTTTCTGTTCAGCATAATGATATTTGGTTGTGGCATCGTGGATTAGGTCATGTTCACATGGATCTAATCAAGAAACTTCTCTTGAAGGACCTTGTCAGAAGCTTACCAAAATTAAGGTTTATCAAGGATAAAGTTTGGGATGCCTGTCAATATGGTAAACAGTCAAAAACATCTTTTCAAGCCAAAAATGTTGTTTCCACCTCTCGCCCTCTTCAATTCCTTCATTTAGATCTTTTTGGCCCTACGAGAAATGCCAGCCTAGGTGGAAAATTTTATGCTTTCGTCATTGTTGACGATTTCTCCAGATATACCTGGGTTCTTTTTCTAACTCATAAGGATGAAGCGTTTGAAAAATTCTTCAGTCTTGTTAAGCAGCTTCAAAATGAGAAGGAGTTGAAGCTTGTAAAAATTCGAAGTGATCATGGCGGTGAATTTGAAAAATATTTTATTCCTTTTTGTATTCAAAATGGCATTTCACATGAGTTCTATTCTCCTCGGACACCTCAACAGAATGGGGTTGTAGAGAGAAAGAATCGTACTCTGTAAGAAAGGGCCAGAACCATGCTTCATGAAAACTCTCTGCCAAAATATTTTTGGGCCGAAGCCGTCAGCACTTCCTGTTACATGTTGAACAGAGTACTCATTAGACCGATTCTTGATAAAACTCCTTATGAATTGTTCTCAAATCGAAAACCAAAAATTGATTATTTCAAGGTTTTCGGTTGCAAATGCTTTATTTTGAACAATTGTGAGAACTTGGGAAAGTTCGATGCGAAATTTGACGAGGGAATATTTCTTGGTTATTCATTAAAAAGTAGAGCATATAGAATCTATAACCGTAGAACTATGACAGTTGAAGAATCTATGCATGTAGTATTTGAAGAATCTAATGTTGAAAAACCAAGCAAGAATGCAAGTGATGACCGTGAAGAACTCTCCCTAGACCTGAACAACAAACTTAACGTATCCTCAACTGAGGGGGAGTGTTCAACATCTTCTCACCATAATAGTGATGAGAATCTGCCACTTCCAAAAAGCTGGAGATACTCTTCCAGTCATCCATTAGAACAAGTCATAGGTAATGTGGAACGCGGAGTTACAACTCAGTCTACAGTAAATCTTTTTTGTGTGGAATTTTCTTTTCTTTCTCAAATAGAGCCTAAAAATATTTCAGAGGCTCTAAACGATTCTGAGTGGATTCTTGCCATGCAAGATGAATTGAATCAATTTGAGAGAAGCGATGTTTGGTCACTAGTTCCGGCTCCTGTTCAACAAAAGGTCATTGGAACAAAGTGGGTTTTTTGAAACAAACTTGATGAAAATGGCCATATTGTTCGTAACAAGGCTAGACTAGTTGCTCAAGGATACAATCAAGTCGAAGGGGTTGATTTTGATGAAACCTTTGCCCCAGTCGCTCGACTTGAAGCTATCCGAATACTTTTGGCATTTTCATGTCATATGAACTTCAAACTTTTTCAAATGGACGTGAAAAGTGCTTTCTTGAATGGGGTAATACAGGAGGAAGTTTTTGTTAAACAACCTCTCGATTTTGAAAATGAAAAATACCTCAATCATGTTTTTAAGCTGAAAAAGGCTTTGTACGGTCTTAAACAAGCTCCTCGAGCTTGGTACGATCGTCTTAGCAGCTTCCTCATTGATCATGGATTCTCTCGTGGCAAAGTCGATACTACTCTCTTTACGAAAATTCGTAATTCGCATATTTTAATAGTTAAAATATATGTTGATGACATTTTTTTTGGTGCCACTAACAATGATCTATGCCAAGAGTTTGCTAAGAATATGCGCAGGGAATTTGAGATGAGCATGATGGGTGAACTTACCTTTTTCCTTGGACTTCAAATCAAGCAGTCAAAAGAAGGAATTTTTATAAGTCAGTCTAAGTATACACGGGAACTTTTGAAAAGGTTTGGCTTGGATAATGCTAAACCTAGAGGTACCCCTATTTCTCCCAGCGTTAATCTTATCAAAGATGAAAATGGTAAAGATGTGGATAACAAACTTTTTTGTGGTATGATTAGTAGTCTACTTTATCTTACTGCTTCTATACCTGACATAATGTTTAGTGTATGCATTTGTGCCTATTTTCAAGCCTGTCCCAAAGAATCTCATCTTTCTGTTGTTAAACGTATTTTTAAATATCTCTCTGGCACCTTAAACTTAGGTCTTTGGTATCCTCATAGTTCCTCACTTGATCTGGTAGGATTTTCTGTTTCTGATTCTGATTATGCGGGATGTCTTGTTGATCGAAAGAGTACTAGTGGCACTTGTCAGTTCCTCGGAGATGCTTTAGTGTCGTGGCACAGTAAGAAACAAACATCTGTGGCTCTCTCCACAGCTGAAGCGAAATATGTTGTAGCTGGAAGCTGTTGTGCCCAAGTACTATGGATGCGTCAAACTTTACAAGATTTTGGTGTTTCAATAGACCATATTCCTATCATGTGCGATAGTAGCAGTGCTATAGACATTAGTAAAAATCATGTCCAACACTCGCGCACTAAGCACATCGATATTCGTCACCACTTTCTCCGACATAATGTTCAAAAAGGGTTAATAGAACTCAAGAAAGTTGGCTCTGAAGATCAGCTCGCATATATCTTTACAAAACCCTTAGCTGAATCCTCCTTCTGTTCTCTTCGTCGTTGATTAGGAATGTGTGATCTTAGCTAATTTTCTTTACCGAAATCTTTCTCTTTGAATTCTCAGTCTTGCTTCTGATGTTTCTCTTTCTCTTGGTCGACTAAAAGTCTTGTTTCAGTCGATTAAAAGTCATGTTTCAGTCAACTAAAAGTCATGTTTCAGTCGACTAAAAGTCTACTTTTAGTCGACTAAAACCTTTTCAGTCGACTGAAAGTCATGTTTCAGTCAACTAAAAGTTCGTTGCCTATAAATACGTCCCCTTTTTTTCACTTTCACTTTTTACTGTTCCCTTTATCACTGTTTGTCTTTCGTTTTCACAGTCTCTTCTCTTCTTCTCTCTCTTGTCCACCTGTCACTTCAAGGACTCACATGGATTCCAACCCACGTCCTCGTAGTCATCGTCGTCTTGTCGTTGACTCTGACGATGAATCTGACGTGGCTCCTGCCTCTACTGTTGCTCCACCTGCTTCTGCTGCTCCACCACCGCCATCCACCCGCCGCCGCACTCGTCAAACATCATATGATGCTCCGTCATCTTCAGGTACTGTTGTTCCTCCTCCTCCTCCTCCTGTTGCCTCTTCTTCATCTGCTCCTCCACCAACATGTCCACCTTCTACCTGCCCCTATACTTCCCCTACCGATATACTTCACATTCCCCATTTCTTTCCGACTGTCGACGACCAAATCACCTACTATACAAATTTCGTCAATCGGGAAATCGTCCACGGTCGTCCAAATGATGTCAATCTAATGACTCAACTTTGTCTTACAGGCCTTTTTGAGCAAATGGGTTGCCTCTCCATTCTCTCTCCACCTTCCATTTATTACCCTGCCCTTGTCCGCATGTTCTACTCCAACATGCATTTTACTCCTCAATCACGACTTGCACTTAGGCTACATATGTCCTCCGTGTGCATCACAATTTTAGGTTTGGACACTCAACTTTTGGTAAGAAATAATTACCAGCTCAAGTAGGTATATTTAAGCCTTGATGATTTGTCAATGCAAATAAGGTGAGGACATGAGGACATCTTAGGGTAACGTTAGGGAGAAGTATAACTGTTTGCAAAGATAAAAAATAGGTTTGGAGTGTGTTAGTGAAAAGTGTAAGGGGCTAGACACAGCGTATTTCGAAACCGAAATATGGGAACAAAAACAAGTCATAATCTAATCTTTTCACATAAGACTTGTGAAAGACACAGTCACTCATTTTAAACCAAGAATAAATACTTACAATTAAGGAATATGAGCACTAGACAACTTTTTATTCATTTTGTTCATTGTAAACGAATTTATACAACTAATACTCTTTTTCAGGTTGTGATCGATAAAGGTAAACAAGTAACAATTGTGGGCAGAGAGATGTTGTGCAGGCTTCGGAGCAAGGATCTTGACTTATACTTTTGTAGTTTCAATGAAACTTGTAACTTTATTTTTGGGATTTGTACAATGTGATTTATTGTATTTAGTGAACATGTAATTTGTTGTATTTAGTGTTAGTTGGTGGTGTATATGAATTAAATTTTATTTGTATCAGTTGGAATTTAGTAAATGATGAATCTTAGTTTAAGAATTAAATTGTTGTTGGATTGGTTGGTTAGGGTTAATCGTTTGAAACATGTTTGAATTTATAAAAAAATAGCTAAACTGAAAAATAGCCCTTTTTAACTTTTTAGCGACAAAATTTCGTCGCTAAAAGTCCTTCTACGGATCAATAAACGTTTTTAGAGACAGATTTTTAGAGACTAAAGACTTTTAGCGACGGAAATTACGTCTCTAAAAGTTTTTTTTTTTTTAGAAATTTAGAAATTAAAAAATATAGAAAATACCTTTAGCGACGGAATTTTCCGTCTCTAAAAGTAATTAATTCCGTCGGTAAAAAGTGATTTTTTCCGACGGATCATCAAATTTCGTCGCAAAACTTTTAGTAATGGGATTATAGGCAACAGATTTTTAGCGATGGACAGTCCGTCACTAAAGGTCTTTAGTAACGGATATCCACTTTTAGCAACGGAAAATTCTGTCGCTAGAAGTGATTTTTCTTGTAGTGTATATTCGTCAAATTGGCTTGGAAATCCTTTTGCACTTCACTAAGGATAAGGACCAAGTCACCAAGCTGAGTGAATTCTTTAGCCATTAGGATGTGCCGGAGTTCTCCCCCTGATGCCAGAGTTCGGTCTCGATGCCAAGGCCTCTTACCAACTAGGCAAGACAATATTTTGGACTTTTTCAGAATTTTCAACTTTTTTCCTTCTTTCTTTTGATTTTTCTTTTTTGTTTTAAAATGTTTTCCCCTAGGAATTGAATGGAAAGACAAGATGACCCAAGCTAGGAAACTAGCGCCTTAGATAGAACCACGAAGTCAGATAATGCACATTATAAGCACACAACAACATCATTAAAAAACAATTAAACCAGTCGGTTTATACCTTGCAAAAAAAGGGGTTCAGACGAACCAATCAGTTGAGCGTTGCAAGAAACATGGCTTCTGATGAACGTGGGCTTTCGGTTTCCCATCCAGTTTGGCGATGCAAAAAATATAGGTTCTGATGAACCGTCCGGTACACCTCGTGGGCTTAGGCCTGTTGGTCAGTACTTCATTTTGTTAGGATTTCAGAGGTGACAATTGGAGAACCGTCCAACTGACCAGTGATGGAATTTTTGGTTTATTTTAGGGGGAAAAACCGACCGGTTTAGCTTTGCACAAATATTAATTGCTAACTTACCGTCCAGTTTACCGATTAGGTAAACTTGCTGGTTGGTCAGAAGCCCCTTTTCTGCAATCTGCCTTAAGCGAGATTACCGATAAGAGTATTGAATAGTGTCCTATTTCCCAACCGATATGCCATATTCCTGGCAGGTGGGTAGACCACAAAAATGGTCAGGGTGTGTGGTTTTCTCTAACTCCGGGTGTAACGTCACTCCCTCAGGTTAAATTCTATGATATACCTCTCACCCATACACTACAGGAAAAAAGACTTTTAGCAACGGAAATGGCCCTACATCAGTCGCCAAAAACTTTTAGCGACGGACACCCCGTTGCTAAAAGTTCGTTGCCTATAACCCCATTACTAAAAGTTTCGCGACGGAAAATATGACTTTTAGAGACGAACGTACTAATAAAATTAGCGACAGAATATCCGTCGCTAAATATAGTTTATGTATTTTAATTTATTTTCTTTTTTCATAAATAATCTATTACGTAAAATATTTAGCAACGGCACAATTCGTCGTCGAAAGTTTTAACGACAAACATTGTTCCGTTGCTAAAGAATATTCAAAAATTGATGACTTTTAGGGACAGAATATACATCGCTAAAAGTCTGTCATTTAAAACTTTAGCGACGGAAAATTCATTTATTCACAGAATAAGTAAGACTTTTAGCGACGGTATAAATCCGTAGCTAAAAGTCAGCTAATTTTAAAAATATATTTTTAATTTTTTTATACCTTAACCTGTAATTACAAATTCTCAACAATCGTTCTCAATCTAGCAAATATTTCTCAATATACATTAGGGTTAAATAATTGCTGACTCGTCAGCAATTATTTAACCATAAAATAGACACAACATATATAGATAAAGATCGATTCTATACTAATGGAAAAATAAAATGTATACAAAGTTCAGGTGGGCACGGGAGTGGGGTACAATAGAGGGGAAGGTAGTACAAGAGGGGGGGGGGGGGGGGTCGCACGGGAGCAGGATACAAATAGCTAGGATGGGAAGGGTTGATCAGGGGTCGGTGAGTCATGGATCTAGATCATGCTGATCGTCCTCGTCCACAATGGTACTGTGATCCGGATCCAGCTCGGCATGTCCAGTAGCACTGCCCTGCATGTAAAGACACGGACACATTAATCTCGATAGCAATTGTATATAGTGTTTACTAAACTTATATAGTGGTTGTAACTGATTATGTGTTGTGATCATCCTATACACCTCCGAAGCAATGCGACGAATCTCGTCTTCGTGTAACGACGATCACTCCACAATCGGTGTCTGCATCTGCAGAGGGGCAGCGGGTGGGCGGGGATGCTCTTATCACGCCACGTGCAGTCATACCGGGCAAGCCGCGTACGCGGCCTAATTAAAACTGATCAACCCTAATTAATTCTTAATTAAACTCTAGTTTACACTAATTAATCTTAATTAAACCCAACTAACTATGATTAACCCTAATTAGCCCTAACAAACATTGATTAACCCTAATTTATTGTTAATTTAATCTCTAATTAGCCCTAATTACCCCCTCATTAACCTAATTAAACCCTAATTACAAATCGTAGACAAATCCTAATTAATCCCAATTAGGGTAATTAACCGTAATATGCTCTAATTAGGCTCAATTAGCCCTAAGTATTCCAAATTAGCCCAAATTAAACCCTGAATAACACTAATTAAGTCTAATTAAACGCAATTAACTGTATTAACCCTAAATAGCTCAAATTAGCCCTAATTGCCCCTAACTAACCCTAATTAACACATTAACTTTAATTCACCTTAATTAGCTCAGAATTAAACCCTAATTAACAATAATTAAGTCTAATGAAACCCAATTAACTCTAATTAACCCTATTTAGCTCTCTCGTGTTCCAGTACCTTGTTTGCGTGATTTTAGGGAGAGAGAATGGAATTCCCTTCATGGTTCGTCTAACCATCAAGTGAAGTTGGAAGATTCAGAGGTACAAGGATGCTTAATATTAAAGAGCCCAAATGTTTGGCTTTTATACATGACCCAGTACTGTGTATCTAGTTGGAAATCATCCTAAAATGTCCACAACTCCCTTTTCTTTCCACTGATTTGTAGTTGCTTTTATCTATTTACGTTTCGGTACAAAATCATTTGGTTAAGTTAACTTGAGTTGAGAAAATCATCATTCCTAAATCTTTTAATATCTAACGATCCACCAAATCAGGATTCTCAAGTAAATTTGGTGCTTTTGGTTGGTAAATTAGGGACTCAAAAATTTTCCTTAGCTTTTCATGTTGAACCATCTCATCTAATTAAGATCTTGTCTTTCGAGACTTCAGATAAAACTTTTGGCTCACAACTCTCTATGTCTGCAAAAGAGAAGACTTTCTAAGACAAAAGGTCTTTCTCAGCCTGTCGCAGACATTTCATGCCCTTCATTGTTCCTAGGATTAATTAGTGTAAACTAGAATTTAATTAATAATTAGTTAGTGTTAGTCAATTTTAATTAGGGTTAATTAGGACCGATTAGAGCTAATAAGTGTCAATTCTAGCTAAATAGAGTTAATGCTAATGAGGGCTAATTCGAGCTAAATAAGGTTAATTAGAGTTAATTGGGTTTAATTAGACTTAATTATTTGTTTATTAGGGTTTAATTAAGATCTAATTAAAGTTATTTAGAGTTAATGTGTTAATTAGGGTTAATTAGGGCTAGTTAGGGCTAATTGAGTTAATTAGTGTTAATTAGAGTTTAATTAAAAGTTAATTACGATCAATTAGGGTTAATTTAAGTTTAATTAGTGTTAATTAAAGTTACAACATGTAACAATGTACAATTAGGGTAAAATTACACTATACATTATAACAAATTCACTTCAATTAATCACAATTAGGGTAAAATTAAATTCAAACTCAAACTCACATGCATAAATTCAAACTCAAAATCAACATTAACCACATTATATTAAATTCAAACTCACATGCATTAAACCACAATTAGGGTAAAATGGACATACCAACAGCGAAGGTGGTGCGGCGTCGACGGCAGTGATGGCGCAGCAGTGGAGACCCACAGGAGCTATGGAGGGGCACGGCGTCGTGGGGGCTGTCACCGGGGGAAGAAATCGGGGTGAGTGAGAGAGAAAGAGAGAGAAAGGAAAGGTTTTTATAACAGGACTTTTAGCGACGGTATATCTCGTTGCTAAAAGTCCATTGCTTAAAGTCAAGACATTTAGCGACAGAAGTTTTAGCGACGGAATATTCCGACGCGAAAGGCTACCTTTGGGAGTTTTAGCAACGGACTTTTTAACGACGGAAAGTTTCTACAAAATTTTAAAAAAAGTGGCCGAAAATAGGAAATCTTTAAAAATCCTTTAGCGACGGAATATTCGTCGTTAAAACCCATCGGTAAAGATTTTTACCAATGGTTTACCCCATCAGTAAAACTTTTTAGCGACGGAGTTTTACCGACAATGTGTTCCGTTGCTGAAACTTCCTTTTAGCCACGGATTTGCGTCCGTCGCTAAATACAAATTTTTCTTGTAGTGGTAACTCGTGTAGGTAATAATGTGTGATCAGCGCTATATGCACACAAGTCATTTAATATACTAGATACCAGAAGGTCCTGGTACTAGGTCTTAGAGGTGAGATTACAATAGAATTCGCCTTGATGACCAAGAAGTCCGAGAGTTTTAACCGTTGCCCTCGAATGAGTGGGTTTGGGACAATTGTGTGTGTGTTTAAGTCACCAAAAAAAATAAAAACACAATTGCCACAGTTAGAGCACATTGTACATGTTACTATGAAGCAAAAGAAAAGGCAAAGGCCAAAAAGAACAGCAATAAAGAGTTTTAAGTCTAGTCCTCTTATTTCACTACCCAGCAGAGTCACCACCATATGTAGCAAACCGTCTCGAAACTTTAGACCCGTGAATAGAGATGTCAAACGGGCCGGGCCCATCGGGCTTGAAGCGAGGCCGGGCCGGGGCCGGGCCAAGGGGCTGCCAATCCGGGCCGGGCCGGCTGAGGAGAAATGCTAGGCCCAGTCCAGGCCCTAGGCCCAATTTCTAGGGCCGGGCTTGGGCCGACCCGGGCCCTTTTTTTTAATTTTTTTTTTAAATTTTCTTGTTATTCAATTTTAAATTTCATCTTTAGGCATGTCCAATTTTCAAAATTTGACAAATCTAATTTTTATCCTTTTATTTCATTATATGTAATATTCATATATATGTATGTATGTATAGATATATTTATTTGTCTCTCATTTTATTTTTTGCTATATGTTAAATCTTTTCTTACTCTTCTTGGTGATCTTTATTAATAAAATCTGAACACATAACAATTATTACTATTTAAGAGAGACTGTTTCTACTATTTGATATTTTACTTCAAACTAATTGGCCGAAAACCCGGGATTGATACATGTTAATTTCCGAGACGATCTTAAGTAATAAGTATAGAAAAATAAATGTGTTCATAGGCCCTCCTCCTTTTATCCGGGCTTGGGACCGGCTGCTTGTAAACAAACAGGCGAAGTTAGCTATTTTTTTATATATACGAAAAAATATATATCTTGCTTGTAAAATTTTATTTTATATATATGGAAAAAAAGTATATTTTGTGAAAAAATTTATTCTTAAAACTTAAGAGAAGGAACATAAAAAGAAATTACCTAATCATCCGGAAGTACTTCAATATCCGAGTCACTGCTCTTCCTATCATCAATTGGTTTATCTTGCTCGCGGTATTTCGCATCAAGATAATCCTTCCAACATACACATAGCTCGAGCGACTCGGGGTTAAGACGACTCCTCCTGTCATCCAAAACCCTCCCGCTGGCTGAAAATGCCGACTCTGAAGCAACCGTGGAGGCTTGCACTGGCAGTACATCCCGTGCAATTTGGGATAAAGTTTTATACATGTTTTGATTTTGTTTCCAAAAATTTAACAAATTAAAATTAACCTGTTCTTGCATTGATAAATCAGAATAATGATCAGTATTTGCATATACACCAATCTCATTAAAAGAGGAAAAAGTATACGAACGTGCCGAATTAGAAGTACCTTCACCTGGTAGTTATCTTGCTACTAGATGTTCAAAGCCCTTAAGGTATGGCGCATAATACCTCTCAACAGTGGATGATGTAGCTCGCCCGCGCACGTCAGCAGAATTACGATAGAGGTTGAACAAGTCCTCAAACCTCTTGCTCACTTTTGTTGTGAGTGCGGTTGTCTCCTCTGCTGTGTAGCACATTAATTTCGATATCTTTTGTATCGAGGCGTTTACGCCATGCAACTTTAACCTAGGATCTAAACAAGTAGCCACATTAAAAATAACAGGCAGTTTACTCCAATATTTATTAAACTTTTCATCCATCACTTTTACTATTTCCCTAAAGGGTCCTATATATCTCCATTTTGTTAACATTGTAGCCATCTTGAGAATTTCTATTACAGCGAGAGGAGAGGTGGGATAGTACGTACCAGACAAAAAATTGGTAGACGTGTAGAATACCTTTAAAAATTCAGCTAGGTATGTGGCCATCTGCCATTCCTCTTGAGTTGGCAAGCCGGCTGGGAACTAGGTTAGTAGAAAATGCGTATAGACTTCTCGGTATGCCAAAAATGTGTAAAAGCATGTGGTATGTAGAGTTCCACCTGTGGACCACATCTGTAACTGCTCCCCTGCGAGGCATATTATATTCAACACACAACGTTTTAAATTGTTGTGTTCTCGAACTCGAGCTATTAACATACGCTGTCATACCCCTCATTTTGACAAGAATATCTCCTGCAGCAGCTAAACCATCTTGAACAATTAAATTAATAATGTGACAAACACAGCGAACATGAAATAATTCACCATTAAGTACAGGTTGAAGCGTGTCCTTTAAAGCTGCAATAGCAGCTTTATTATTAGAAGCATTATCAAAACTAACACTCATAATCTTATCCTTTATTTTAAATGTGGTACATGCTTTTAATATAAGAGTAGCAATGTTCATTCCATCGTGCGGAAATGGAAAGAGCTCGAAAGCGATGATTCTCTTGTGCATAACCCAATCTGCATCAATCCAATGAGCGGTCACACAAGAATAACTAACAAAAGTAAATGGAGATTGCCAAATATCAGAAGTAAGACTAACTTTACCGTCAAATTTATCGAAATAATCGATAAGGCGTGCTTTGGCAGCATTGTACTGTCGGAGTGCATCGGATCTAGTTGTGTTTCTATGAACCTTTTTGTACAAAGGTTGAACGTATGTGTTCATATATCTAGAGTGCTTAGGATTATCGGTAAAAGAAAAGGCTTGTTCATCATGAATAACAAATTCAGCGAGACCGTCTCTTTGCTCTCGCTGATTATAAACAAATAACTTACCGTCAAAAGATAACTGCGTTTGGGTAGGTTCGACGTGGCCTTGTCGAGGTGCACACTGTGGGTAGTGCCTGTTAAGATGTCCATTACCACTACCAGACGAAAATAATTTAGCGCAGTACTTACATCGAGCTTTTCGGATGCCGTCCACCGTAACTACATCGAAATGATTCCAACACTCGGCTTTCTTTTTTTCCCCTTTTGGACTTCTGGCACGTTACCGGAGGCATTGCTCGGCCCTTCTTCATCATGACCAGGCATAGGGTTGAGATTATGCCACGGAGTAGTAGCTTCGCCAACCGAGTTGTGTCCTTGACTATAATGCGGGGGGTCTTCATCAGGCGTGTATTCAAAATCTGGAATGTTTTGATTGAACTCCCAATTGGCTTGGGTATCTATCATACAGCCTGTACTCATTCGTCCAGGAACGAATGGTTGTGTTGGTGCTTGGATTGGTGTTTGTGATGGCCGTGGCGCTGGCGCTTGTGCTGGTGGTGGTGCTTGCGATGATGATGATGTTTTTCGTGATGACGATCCACGCTTCAGTTTCTTCAATAATCCAGCCATATTTCACGCTAAACTTTGTAAGAGTAACTAAATACACAAGTATAAGAGTAGTAATAAGAAATAACACTTAAAAGAATGAACGAGTAAAAAATATTAATCACTGAGGGTAATTCTGATCCAATGTGGAGAGAGTTAGTAATTAAAAAGCATTTAGTAATAGTAATTAATAAATAAAAATTCACTAATTACTAATTACTAGACAAAAGAATTAGAGAGTAACAAATTAATAAGAGCAGTAGTTAGTAATTAGAATTTAGTAAGACTAGTAATTAATAAACAAGAGTACTAATTAGTAAATACTAGTAGTAATTAGCAAGAGTAGTAATTGTAGAGGAAAATAGTAGCAAAGCTTGTAGAAATATAGAATGTTTAGGTAAGAGAGAGTAAGAAGATTGGTGTGAAAAATTAGAGAGAAATGGTGTGAATTTATAGATTTTAAAAACTTCACAAAAGACCAAAATACCCCTAAAAACTATCCGTTTATAGTTGTTGGGGAGGGTAAGAGTGTAAAAACCTTTAAAGGAGTTGGAAAAATTAAGTTAGACTAAAATACCCCCCAAACTAGCCGTTATATTGCTGTTGGGGGGGTAAAAGTGGAATTTTGGGGGAATATTTCCGTTGGAGGAAAAGGGGTGGGAGAAAGGGGGGAAAAACAAAAAATTCAAACCAGGTGGGGCCGGAACCAGGCCGCAGACCCGGGCCAGTTTTCGGGCCGGGCCAAAACCGGGCTTTTTTCCAGATTTTCTTGGCCTGGTCCAAGCCCTGGCCCCAAGCCCAACTGTTTAGGGCCGTCACTGTTCACCGAGAGGGCCGGGCCAGAAACGGGCCGGGTCGGGCCAGCCCGCAGCCGCCCGGCCCTTTTGACAACTCTACCCGTGAAGGTCCAACTCGAAGTCATCGTCATATTTTATTGTTTGAAAGAAATAGAAGAGACATAAGAAGGAAAAAAAACCTAAAAGACTCTAAAAGGTCTACCTAGCCATCTAGAGATATCAAAAGGGTCGGGCGGCCCGCGGCCTGGGGCCCGGCCTGTTTTTGGCCCGAGCTGGCCCAGCCCTCCAGTGAACAGTGGCGGCCCCAAAAAAAAGGCTTGGACTAGGCCGGGGTTTCACCCAAAACAGCCCGGCCCGAAAAAGTCTGGGTTTTGGCCCAGCCCGAAATCGGTCCAAAATTGGCCCTAAATCTAGCCCTTTTTCCTGGCAGGCCCCACTTATTTTCAAATTTTATTTTCCCTCCCCTTTTCCCCCCAACGGCCATATTCCCCAATAATTTCGAAAATTTCACTTTTAAAAGGAATTACGGTGTCATTAAGATTACAAAATTTAAAAGAATTCATTATGATGTCCTTAATAATTAAGACATGTGGGCTTCAAATAAAGGAATAACTGTTTTTTTCATTGTAAATTACCATAAAAAATTTCAATGGTAGAACACCACCACCATCTTTTGTTTTGACACACACACAATATATAAAGGCAAAACTTCTTTTGATTTAACACCTCTTTCGTGTTATCAACTATTTACTTAGAATGCTGACAAGTGACATTTGAAGAGTTTTTTTGAAAAATGACACAAAATACAAATCTTATATGGTAATAATTACCTATAAAGACATTTTTAGTTTTCATAAATTAAACTTTATTAAAAAAATAGTTAAAATAAATTATAAAGCTCAAACTTGATACGACAAAAATATCATATTACTTAATTTATCTTTGCACATGTTTGGTTTTAACAAAAAAACTTTCGTTAACTTATTTTATCTTTAAGTTAACAAAAAAACTTTACTTAATTTATCTTTAAGTTAACAAAAAAACTTTAGTTAATTTATCTTTAATTTGATATGATGATAATATTTTGTTAACTTATTTTGTCATACGCATAACTAACGTATATTGTGTGCGTGTCTAGGATAATTCAACGTTGCTACTACTTGCTTGCATACGCATAAGGTAAAAAGTTTATGCATATGACTTCAACAGATGTTTATTGCAAAAAAAAAAAGGAAAGAAAGGAGAGAAGAAGATGTTACTATATTAAAAAAAGGAAAGAAAAGCCAAATACCGCGCAAACATTTGCAAACATTTTAAGAGCTACTGTATTAAGGAATTTGATAGAAGTAATCGTCATTTTCTATTTACCAAACTTCCAAAAAATGCTACTTAAAAATTATAATTGTAGTAGGCCAAAAAAGGCTTGTCAATATTACACCAAATTTACATGTATCAATCTCAACCTTAATTTGATGTATTCTTGTTGGCCATCGACGCAGGTAAATAACAAGTAGTTGGGAACTAAAAACAATTGTGGGCCCGGCCCGGCCCAAGCCCGGCCCTAAATATTGGGCCTAGGGCCAGGGCTTGGACTGGGCCCATATATCCCAGATTTCAGGTCCAGCCCGTTTTCCAATCATCAGGCCCGGCCAGTTTTCATTGAAGGCCCGTTGGGCTCATGCTGGGCCGGCCCAAGCCCGGCCCATTGACATCTCTTAAGCCATCTAATCGATCGAAAACAAAGATGATGGGTTTGAAGACTAAGTTATTTAACATAAATGTGTCAGGCACCCGTTGTACCCTTAACAGTTACGACTTTTTTACTGATTTTTGGCCTTTAACATCTAATGTAAGTAGGCATAAAATAAACCCTAACATAACATGTAGTTTTGTTTTGAATTCGAAACCGGGGTCAAATGGCCAACATGCCCGGTCGAACATGTAACACCCCGATATTTTTAGAGTTATTAAAAAATTTTAAGCAGCAAATATATTTTTCTTAACGCTGATATATTTCTAACAACTTTTAGGGGAGAATTAAATGTTTAGTGATTAGCGTGACCGGAATTTTTGGGTAAACTTTTAGCAATGATATTCTTACTTAGCGACGATTAGTGTGGCGGGGTTAGATAACAACCCGTTAAATTTTTCTGGTACACTATTTTATCATAAATAGTTAATTAGGGCTTTTCGTAATAACAAAAAGTTTCCGGGTGAAAATTTGAGCGGTTAACGGAAATTAAGGTGGGCTTTTGGTTATATTCCAACTAGGGTTATTATATATAGATTATAGAGTATTGATCAGCCGTCCTAGGCTTTGATGGTGACCTATCGCGGCAGAGAGAGCAAAGGAAGGAGATGGGAGAAGGGTTCCGGCGAAGTTTCCGACGATAACAATGATTTTCTGGTAAGATTTCTCTCATCTTTTCTCTCTTGTTATTTAATGGTTTATGGGAATAAACGGGATAAGGGGAATCTGCTGGGTAAATGTGTGTTTTAGTGTGTGACGGGTGTGAGTTTGTGAATGTAGCAGGAACATTCAAGCAAGGTCACAGCCATGGTGGCTGTGTCCTTGTACCGTGTGGGTTTGAGAGAAAAAGGAATAAGGGTGCAAGGCAGCCATGGCTGCCGAGGAGGGTTTTCTGTAGATTTTTGCGGCTACCGAAAAAGACGATCTTAAGATCGTGCAAAGACTTTGATGGCAGCGATCATGGTGGGCAGTGGTTGGAAGAGGAAGAGAGATACCGAGAGGAAAAAGGGAAGGAGCTGTGTCGAAATCCGGCGAAGGGTCCATATTCCGGTAAGTTTTCTAGCCAAACTTTTCCTGAATTACTCAATGTTTACGGAATTGTAAGGGGGGTATTCGTGGGTTGTATATATTATGCAAAAGTATATGCGTATTTGGTGTTATACCGTGAGTGCCTTGTGGGCTTATGGGCAGTGGAAGGAACTGCCATGAAGTGTTTACGGGGATATATTTTTCTGTGCGAGAAGCTGTGAGAAGGAGTGGTGGCTGCCTTATTATGTGAAATTGAGGGCTGAAATGGTACAGCCATGGCATGGCTGTGTAAAGGTGATTTATGTGGGTGAAAAAGTGGGTTTGGTGGCATTTGAGAAAGGAAGAAGGGGCTGCCGAGAAGTGACTTTGTGTGCCTGTGTGTTTATTTGTGTAATGGGTATACGGGTGTGCATAGGCAATGGCTGAAGTAAGTGTAAATGGGTTTGTGTGTGTTTTCGTGTGTAGGTGTTTGTGAATATGTGGGTTGGACAGCAAGATGAGTGTAGTGTGTGTGTTTGTGGTGAGGTGTGCATATACATATAAATATTTGCATGTGAGATTTGAGTAAGTGAATGTGGGAGTTGGAAAGAAATAGAGGGAGAGAAGGAAACCCACTGCCGCGAGGCCGTGGGTGTGAGGTGCGATTGTGGGTCTGTTGAGTGCAATGGAGTTGTGAGTGTAGAGGACAAAAAGGAAGAAGTTAGAGTGCACAGCAGTTGAGAAAGAGTGCATGTGTGTATATATGTGGGTTTGTATCGGGTGGGTATATGTGAAGAAGTGGGTGTGAAGTGTGCTTTGGTTGTGTTTTGAGTAGTGTGAGTTGTGTTTTGGAGGTGGGTATGGCTGTGTATATATACATGAAATCAGTGGGTGTGCAAATATGGTGTGTACATGTGATAAGTTGTGTACGTGGGAGGAATGAAATTGAAGGGGAGAGTAGCAGCACTACTACTTTGCTGTGTTGGACATATGTGTGTGTAATAAGGGTGAAATTGAGTAACTGTGTAGGTGTGTGTTGTGTGTTTTGGAGCTTATGAGTTTGCAAGGAAAAGAGAGAGAGGGATTAAGGGGCTGTTGGCTGTTGGGTTTTGGACTGTAAGCAGAAGATAAGAAGAAGAGAAGTACGGAACGGATAAATTTGGGTTAGCGTTAAACGCGACACGTGCGTTAACTAGCGCACGGTTATTGTTAGCACGCGAAACTTTACAGTATAGTACGATAGTCCATATTAGAATTCTTGGCACAAGTTTATAATTTTCTGAGATCGTATGAATTTTTAGTATTTCTGTAATTTCAGATTTGGAAAATTCTTTTGAAGCCTTTAAACCCTGAAAATGTTCATGGAAAAATTATAGTAATGTTTTTATAGTATAATAAAGACTCAGTATAAATTTGATGATTTTTGGAATCAATTTGTTATCATTTTCAGTATCGCATTGAATTAAGAAAAACGAAAAATAAAGAAATAGTTTTTGTCTTTTAAATTCTGATTTCAATTTCTATAATTTTTATATATATTTTAAAGTTCTTATAAAAATTATGGGACTTGTTTTGCAGCTGGAAGTAATTATGGCTATTATTGGATTTTATTGTATTTAAAGAAATTATTTTAACTCAAAAATATTCAAAAATTAAGAAAATTCATATTCTGACTTTTATTAATATTTTAAGCTATAAAAATATTTTAGTGAAATTTATTATGAATTTTAGAGTGTCATTACACGTTAAGGAATGTATAGGATTTTCGGTTAGGTTGGCCGTGTGCAGGAACCGTTTTGAGTGCGCGATTTCGGAGAGAGTGGGGTACGCAGTGGGTAGTTGATATTAGGGTTTATAGTGTATTTTACATAAATAATGTTCTAACAAGTAAATTGCCAATCTAGGTTTATTCAGAAAATATTGATCGAGGATTGATAGCATCGCTTAGCTTGGACCGAGGTAAGGGATTTCTATCCGAACCCCATTTCGTTATTCTGTTTTCAAATGCTTATAACAATAGTTTTACAAACTAGATCGAATGTTGATTTTTATTGATCGATATAAAATGTTTTTTTTTTAAATTACCCGTGAAACCCTAAATTGAGCCTTATAGCGATCGTTTGGAATTCTGTTTCATCTAATCTTAGAATCCATTGTTCATTTGATATGTTTATTGATTGCTCATCGTAAAGCATTTTTAAATTCTATTTATTACTTCTCAATGTTGACATGAGTTAGTAACTTGGGAGCCATAAGGATGGTCTGTATTGTTGGCGTTATAAGGATGGTCTGTTGGATGGGTTTAACTAGTACCTAGATGGACTAGTCAGTGTACATATGCATATGTAAGTGTATCGAGCACTGCCGGGGTGGCTTTGCTTCTGTACTGCTCATGTTCAACGTTTCCTATTTATGTTTATTGCATTATAAGTGTTTTGAAAATGGTTATCGATTTAAGGGAACTGAGTTGATACTCATCCCTTTGTTTATATTGAAATGCTGTGGTTTTCTTTGAAAAACCTTTTCAAATTTATCGTTTGATTGTATATAAAAAGATTGTTTGAAACGCTCTGTTTCTCCGCCTTCAAAATTTTGTATTGGTTTAAATGTCAAATCGTCCGTATCGTTTTCTTATTTTTAAATCTTTGTGCGACCTTACTGGGCTCTCAAAAGCTCACTCCCCTTTGACTTCCTTTCTGCAGGTAGTAACCAGCGTTAGATTTCTTGAGTTTGGACTAGAGGCAAGCGAGCGAGTAAATTTAAGTTACCATGTTTTTCTATTAGAACCCCTGCGTGGGTGAAGAGTATTGTTTAAATTTTGTAGGATATCAGTTTGGTATTTTATTTATGAAATCAATTAAGAGTATGATTTCATTGAAGGTTAGTTGCTCTGATGATGGTTGTCCACTTTGGATAATGAGGACATTTCTCTTAGTGTATCTGATCGATTGAGTGTTAACATTTCGGAAAAATTCCGGGATGTTACAGAACAAAGGGATCAAAACCACATAGTTCTAGCCGGACCCTACGAGAGGCGACATAGATCTCAATCTTTAACTCTTATGATAACTCGACTTTTTCAACTTTGACTCTTACGATGACTCGACTTATTATAGTCGAATGAACTTAGCACTTCAATTGACTACTCTTCTAATTGTCTAGAACTCTAAATAGAATAAATTAAAAGACCTTGATTTTAATTCCTATATTTTGAACTGAAATCGAGTCACGGGGAATGAGAAACAATCCAAACTCTTCTAACCTAGTACTGTAAATCTCAAAAGAAGGAAATAAAATCATACCTTTGTCCGAATTGTTCAATTACTTGACCCAAGAATTGATTCAACGTCGAAAATCAAGAACAACAATCTGCCCGATTGAAAAGGCTATGTTTTGGACCTCAAGACGACTTTAAATGGATTCAAATCCTTATACAAAGTTGTTGCTCTTAAAAAGATACATGGTTTAGGCTTTTAAATTGCCTAAATTAAGTATTTTATGAGCAAGTTATGACCAGACAAAGTTTGGTGTTTGCTAGATATGGGAAGTCGGGATTTCTATGGTTTTCACTCTCTCTCTCTCTCTCTCTCTCTCTCTCTCTCTCTCTCTCTCTCTCTCTCTCTCTGTGTGTGTGTTTTTTTGCATAACATTCTTTTAAGGAAAGATCTTGAACTTTTAAGGAGGAAGACCCGTCATTCTGTAGCCCAAACGTTCACACCATGGAGGTCAGGGGGATGCCATACATGATAAAGATGACTTTCCAAGTCTAAGATATATGATAGAACCAAATATTGGAATAAATTATAGACTGAGAAAAAGTCAACGAACCTGCTGGTTTGTCGAGAACCGGCTGGTTCACCCCTTAATAATTTAAGATTTTTTCAAAACTTCGAGACATTATTTGTCCTTAATACGGTAATTATCTCTGATTTAGCATAACAGATCTGCTAGATTTTGAAAATCATCTCCAATTTTCATATAAATCAAGGAGATTTGTATATATCATGAATTAAACATAAGATAATTCTGAATTATCTTACTAATCACAATTTCCTAAACAAACTGGACTCAAAGGCCTATAGACATAATTAATAACAAACCTGAATTACCAACAAAGCTCAATTATAAATAATAAATAAATAAAAAGACTACAAAAATTCGGTTTCAACAGAGCTCCTCGCTTGGTGAGGAAGCTCGTGCGTGAGCAAATATCATAAAAAACAACACATTTTTACAATTGAAACACATAGAAGACTACAAGATCTATACATAATTGTAAATAACACAGAGATTTGATGTCGAACTTTTGCAAGGTTTCATATCTATCCTCTATAGAGGAATCAGACCAACGTAATTTAGATATGGGATACAGCTCGAAGTCGGAGCCAACAACGCATGATATCGACTGGTCATTCAGTAAAACCAAAAGGGGCAAGATATGCTGACTTTCTTATAGAGACAAGAAGGTTATCGACTCTCTTCTAAAACCGATAGAGATAGATGTTTGATTCTCTTCTAGAGTCAAGAAGGTCGTCAACTCTCTTTTAGAGCCAACCGACAGAGATAGATTGACTCTCTTCTAGAGCAAAAAAGATCATCGAATCTCTTCTAGAGCCGACCGACAAAGATATATTCACTCCTTCTAGAGCCAAAAAGGTCACAGACTCCCTTTTAGGGCTGACAAATAGAGACATTTTGACTATCTTCTAAAGCAAAGAAGGTTACCCACTCTCTTCTAGAGCCGATAGAGATAGGTTAACTCTCTTCTATAGCCAAAAAGGTCATCGAATCTCTTTTAGAGCCAGTGGACAGAGTAAGATTATGACTCAAAAAGTCACGAACCGAATTACTTAGGTCGGAACCAACAATGTTAAATGACAGTTGGTTGTTGAGTGATGGAGCAATATCTATCAACTCAACTTCTAAGTTGATACAAAGGAAGATTTTGCTTCTAGCAACAAGGGATTAGATGTGATACTGGCCTTACACAGTACCGCATTACTAAACTGATCAACAAATTCCTAAAGATTATCGCAATACATGAGCACGCTACCATAAGGCATGCAAGCACACAATATTTAAAAGAACGAACAGGAAAACTAGCTAGAAAGCCATTGATTAGACAAGCACACAAGCAAGCAAAACATGCAAGCACGTAGGGCACACAAGCATACCAAAGCATGTGTGTGTGTGTGTGTGTGGACTAGAACTAGACTCGAAACGAACTGGATGTACGCGACATTTGGTGGATTGAGGATGGTACACGATGTGTGTGACAACTTAGATAAGGGTTTCCATCCTCAAACACCAATTTGGATCAAGACTGGGATTGAGACTGGATGGGGACCGGACAAAGTAAGGTAAGCGGTATCTGCGTGCCAGCCTGGATTTAGGACTTCTACCCTCAGACTAAGGGGTTGTTTGATAAAACTAAATTTTAAGTGCTGAAAAAGTTAAGCGCTGAATTCTTAAAAGTAAAAACTTTAAGCGACTGAATTTTTACTGAAAAATAAGTTAACCTGTTTGGTAAACCAAAAGCAGATGTTTGAAAATTATTTATTTACAAATTCATCTATTTTATCAAAATTATGCATTTCTTTATGTACTTTATAACTTTTTTTTGGGGGGGGCTAAAATCGTGTTGGTGGTGGTGACAGTGACGATAGAGTAATAGTGTTGGTAGTGGTGGTGGTGGTGATGGTGATGGTGACTAGATCGTGGTAATTGTGGTGGTGGTAGCAAAAGGAAATAATGGTTGTGGTGGTGGTTGTATTGTGGTTGAGGCAGTGTTGCCAGCAAATTAATGGAGACGACATAATGGTGGTAATTATTTCTTTTATGTAAAAATATGTTATATAACTTTTAGTCATCTCATTTAGAATTAAGTGATCAGCATTAAGTAAGTTCACCCTGACTTAAAATTTTAGTCTATTTTTTGTAAGAATTAATTTTTTTAAGTGATACAAGGTTTAGCGTTATCAAACACACTTAATTGAAAATCATTGAAAACTTTAAGCTTTAAGTGCTTAATTGCGTTATCAAACACACCCTTAGATTTGAACCGAAAAATGAGATTGGAGCTATAAAGAAGACTGTATGTGACTTTCACATACTAACCTGAACAGAGGGTCAAATATCCTCGTACAGAAACCTGGAATGGAAAAATGGCTGCCCTTGATGAAGGTTGCCTACATACCCTCACCCAAAAGGAATCAAGACAAACGTAGTTCGCACCTGAATCTGGAAAGAAAAGTATACGTGACTTACTCACGCTAATGAAAACCCTTACACAACACACTTACTGACTTGAATAGAGGGTTAAATGCCCTTAGACATATATCTGGGCTGGGGAATGAAGCCTATAAGTGACCTCCACATACTGACCTGAATTGATGGTCGATTATCCTTGGACATAGACTTGGACTGGAATATCGTTGCACACTATTAAGGTCGCCTACATACCCTTATCCGGATTGGATCAAGCCAAAATGCAATTCGAACATGGATTTGGAAAGAAGATTGTATGTGGCCTCCACGTACTGCCTTAATTGAGAGACAAACTCGAACGTAGACTTGGACCGAATATGGGCTATTGAGGGGCTAGAAAGATAAGTTGACTTTCTCCAAGAAAGATAAGTGTGTGACTGAAAAGTCACAGCAAAACTCATGTCTTTTTTTTTTCTTATTTATTACTCCGTTCATCCAAAAAAAATTTGATCATATCTTCTTTTTGTGTTTTTCCAAAAAATTGATCACTTTCCAAATTAAGAAAGATTTTAAATGTAAATTTTCATGCTTAGCCTTTTACACATTTTTTATTTTGTGCCCTCGACACATTTAATCATCCGCCAACTCATTTTCTCCCTCCTGACCCACTTTTTTCCTCACTTTCTCTCTTGGGGTAGAAAGGGGTACTCATAACATACGACTCATATCTTAAATAAACATGCAAGTCAAACTTGATCAATTAATTTGGGATGGAGGGAGTATTATTTTTCTATTTATTATTTTTTCAAAAACTATTTTGAAGACTAAAGGCAGAAAGTAGACTACTAAGACAAGACTTCGACATACGAAGACAAAAACTAATCTTGAATGTCAGGATAACGGAAACACAGAAAGCCCTAGATGAAAGTACATGTAGATAATAATGACCAATGCAATAGACTTAACAAACTAAGACAAACACTATCCCGACTCTCGGAAGAAAGAATAACAAGGATCCCCTAAACAAAATGCCTTAGATAAACTTGACAATGCAATGGATGGAGCGAATGAAAAGTAACATTATGTTGACTGTCTGGATAAGCAATTACATGGAAACCCTAGACAATGATGCATGTAGAGATACCGACCAATGCATGTAGACATTATCTTGACTGTCGAAAGATGGGATAACAAGGAGCCCCTAAAAATGACTCTAGAAAAATGACAATGCAATGGATTTGGTCAACAAAAACAACCATTATCCTGACCATCTTGTTGAAGAATCATAGGGAGCCCCTAGACAAAAGCATGTGGACAAAAGTGGCAATACAATGGATAGACACTACCAAGACAATTGGAAAGAGGAATCACAGGGAGCCCCTAGATCAAAACAAAAGGCATGCAAAGACAGATGTTATCCTGACTATCAGAAGTAGGGATAACAAGAAGACCCTCGCCAAAATGCATGCAAGCGAATGCTGACCACGAACCAAAAGACAGACCTTACCACGACTATCATGAAAGAGGAATCACAGGGCGCCCCAAGACAAAAGTACATGCGAATGATGCTGACCATGTGATAAACTAGACAAACAAAGACATATACTACCATGGCTGTTAAGAAAAGAGAATCACAGGGGAGCCCCTAGACAAAAATATATGTAGACAACACTGATCAGGCCTGGACAAAGATAGATAGTATCAGGATTTTCATGAAAGGGGGATCGTAAGGAACCCCTAGACAAAACATAACTAGGTAAAGGCAAACATTATCCTAACTTTCATGATAGGGGATAACAAGGAGCCTATACAAAGAATGCAACGAGGACTAACCCTAGTATAACTATACGAAAGGGCATTCACATAGGAAAGCCCCTTAGAGACATCTAGACAGAAAGACTTGTGACAAAGATAATATCATTATATAGTTCAAGAGCATGTTTGAGTTGAAAATTAATTTTAATTGCCCGATATGATAAATCAACCAACCACTTCAAGATCTATATGGCTTTCATGAATCAGTTTGTCATAAGAATCTCAGGCAATGATGCCCACCCTATGGACACGTCTATCCCTACCCAAAGAGAGGAAGACCACTATAATTACCCACTCTCAAGTGCATGATAGAAAGGCACAAGATATAGTCGTAGGGCTTCTCATATTATCATTGAACTGGTGGCAAATATATCAAACTGTCGTGCAGAATATGGTAGGCCAGATAGGTCATGAAAATCAATATGTCATCATCAATCCACAGGAAAGTCAGCACATTCAAGTTTGAAAATTTTAGAATTAGAAGGTAACCAACAAGTCATGGGGAAGAGGCGAAGATATCATGTCACAATATAGCAAGCTCAAAAAAAATGTATGAACCATTATCTTTCCTTTTTCTTATCATTTTTCTATTGACCTCATAAAATTGTAAAAGAGCATTTGTCTCTTTTCAACAAGCATAACCTCTAAGGGAGATTTATATATGGGACAGAATGTAGACCAGAGAGTGGGCTAAGATATAAATGGTAATGAGGCTCAAAAATCCAAATATCGAACCAAAGCCCTTAGTGTGCTCCCAGGGATATGGAGCCTAAATGGTGACTAAGGTACCTATGCATCCATTAGAGACTAGGTCAGACATACTTCAAACTGGATATGCTGAATATTTATTCTTCAAACTCAATCCATGGTAACTCTACGCGCTAAATTTTGACAATCATTATTCAACCTTATTGGGGGGTTTTTTTTTCATTTTATAACTTTTTTTTTTTTTTTTTTGCAATCAAAAAAATGATCATCACTATTTCATTCACCATTTATCTTCAAGACTTTCATTCCTATGATGGGGAACCCTTTCCATGCTAAGTTGGCTCTGCAGCAATATTTGGGACATAGTCACACACAAGGGGACTACCCGCGCCAAGGTTTGAAGTATAGGCATTCAAAAAGAAAGGCTCAAATTGTTTAGGCACAAAGGGCTAGCAAGTGAAAAGTCTAGTATTGCGTGATCAGGATGATATGCACCGGCTAAACTATGGCCTCCAATCATCGGGAATGCCCATCTAAAGAAAAAGCCTTGCAAACCTATATTCTTTCATGGATTTTTTTATTTTTTTTGGGCGCCCTAACTTTTGCCTAAATCTCCCTTTTCAGGATTTCCTGTCTAGCTTGCTTTTTCTTATTCTCAAGATAAATAGTCTATGCTAGGAGAGAGTGAGCTTTAAACAAGAAAAATTCTAGGCATTGATATGACATCTTTATGTTTTAAGGATTTGGCTTGCTTCTAGTGAGTGAGATTGTGAGGGGTTGGCCAAGAAAGGAAGTCACGGCCTTTTCTAGGTAGTCTCTTAAATTCTTACTCTAATATTTGATTGTTAGACCAAATCTTCTATTAGCATCCAGACATTCTATTCGGATGAAATTTTAATTTTATAAATTCGCAAAGACAGGGATCATTATCCCCGAGCAGAAAAAAAAGTGTCGACGAGATAGACTATTTGGCTTAAATTCAAAAACCATATTTTGTATAATATCTCAAACTGATTGGTCACTTATGAATTCAATTGATATGAAATTGAGCAATTATCTATGCTCCCGACTTTGTAAACATGGACGCTTGTATTTAATAGAGATACGGCATCTATCCGACTCAAACCCTAAAAAAGACATATAATAATTGGAAAGTACTTTTAAATGTTTATTTCTTTTTGTTTCGATTCATCATCCGCCACATCAGACTAAACCTGCAATCAAAGAGTAAGCAGAAACAACGGCTACATTTCTAATCAAAACAAGAAGGGAGAAAGACAATTTGGAAAATGCAAGGAAAAATCTAAGACAAAACTAAACTAAGACTTCAGCTCAGCATTGTACTTGACTAGACATCAGGCGAGGTCTTTGACCATTAATTCGACAACAAACAGACCTTACTTCAAACGGGGGTGATCTTGCTAGTAGGATCCATGATTTTCTCCCTTTGGTTGAGATAGAAGTATCCAACGCCTGAAGATATGTCTCGACCATGCTTATTTGGTATGTAGACATGGCTTTTTGCTTCACATCGGGCCAAGCAAAAGAAGTTATCTTACCATTATTGATAGATCATGAATAGCATGCCTTAACTTTCAGGCACTTCTCTGTGTCGTGTCTGAATCCTTAGTGATATTCATATCAAGCGTTCTAGTCGTACCCTTTCGGTATGATGATAGGTGGTAGCTTAGCAAACATACCTCTTTGAAGTTGCCACAGATTGGTGAAGTCTAGCTTAGTGGTGGTTGGTTCCCACAAAATTGTCTCTCGAGATCTAATTCAATGACATTACTGTTTACGAACACCTTTGTTTGAGTGTTGAGATTCTGAGGACCAATCTCATATCCCTGGGCTTTCTATTCTTGGTTACTATTTTGTTGTTGAATCCTCGATTAGAGTGAGAGAATGCATCAATGTCTTAAATGTGGTGTGATAGTGACCAAAGATCATGATATACTGGCAAAAGATTGTTTCTTACCAGGTTCACATGTTCCTCCTCTGAGGGGTGGTTAACCATCTGAGCATACTTGTTTTTCTATGAGATAATAATTACAGATATCAATCCTGATAGCTCTTACTTGGCAGTCTCTAAGCCTCTCTGAGTGATTCCGAGATTAGCATTGTGTTGTTACTGATTCATGAATTCTCACACCATATCTTGCGAGGCTTGGATTCGAGAGTCGTGGAGGGTGAAGAACCATTAAGAGGCTGTCTTTGTTAAGATCTAGTAAAACAACTGGACTAACTGATTATGATTAATTTGATGAGGAGCTAAAGGACGCATGTAAGTCTTTATATGGATCTTTGGATCTAAAGTCCCATCAAACTTATCTATGTCAAGCATTTTAAATTTTGGAGAAAGTTTGTCATCTGGGTGCAATGTAAGGGCACTAAGATCCATCAGGTCGTCCACTCCCCTCATCCGAGCAACCTGTGACTCTAGAGCTGCCACTTTTTCTTTCTATTCCTAGATAACAGTCTTTCCTTCATCATTGGTGTGGCTTCGAGTTTAGGAGCTCCCAATTTTTTCTCTATTCTCTTATCCACCTTTAGACCTTCTTTGGGTCCCTTACCTCATCCTTTTTTCATTAGGGATTCTACACTCATGGTGGTCTTTGCACGAGCTGTTAGAGTCATGAAATTGGCTTGGAATCCTTTTGCAATTCACTAAGGATACGGACCATGTCATTAAGCTGAGGTAATTCTTTAGTCATTGGTATATGTATGACCTCTTTGGATTCGTCATGATGCCAGAGATCGATCCCAATGCCAAAGCTTCTTACCTACTAGAACAAAAATATTTTGGGACTTTTTTAAAATTTTGAACTTTCTACCTTCTTTCTTTCGAGTTTTTTTTTTATTGTTTCATCCTAGGAATTGAAGGGAAAGAAAATAAGACTCAAGCTAGAAAATTATTGCTTAGATAGGACCACACAATCAGAGAATGCTCATAAGCACACCACAACATCATAAAAGAACACATTAGACGGGCTGGTTTATACCTTACGAAAAACATGAGTTTGACGAACCGGCAGGTCAAGGTTTACCAACCAGTGGAGCCTTGCAAGAAGCATGGTTTTGATGAACTGGCATGTCTAGCCTTGTAAAAAATATGGATGAACTGTCCGGTAAACATTGTTGGCTTACCCGCTGGTTGGTCAAAACTTCATTTTTTGGGATTTCATGGGTGACCACCAGGGAACCATCCTGTTCACTAGTGATGGATATTTGGGTTATTCTAGGGGGTAAAAATGGCTGCCTTTACACAAATGGCACTTCCTAACTAACCTATTCGATAACCGATCGGTTGGTCAGAAGCCCTATTTCTGCAATCTACCTTTGGCTAGAATACCTGTCGCGTTCTCAAATATCCACTGGATTCCCAGCCAATATGCCATATTCTTAGCAGGTACTCTCCCTAAACGGGTAGACCACAGAATTCGTCAAGGTGTACAGTTTTTTCTAACTCCAGGTGTAAGATAACTCCCTCGAATTAACTTATATGATATATTAATCATTCCTAACTCATGTAGTTAATAATGAGTGATCACCAGTACATGTAGCCAAGTCATTTAAGATGTCGAGCTAACAAGAGGTCCTGATACCAGGCATTGGAGGTGATAGTACAGTCGAATTTGCCTCGATAACTAAGAAGTCTGAGGGTTTCAACCGTTTCCCTCAAATGGATAGGTTTCGGACAATTATGCACTTGCTTGAGTAAAAAAAACAAAAACGCACAATTAGCACAGCGAAAGTACATTATGCATGTTACAATAAAGATGTAACCAAAAAAAAATGTTACAATAAAGCAAAGGAAAACAAAAAATCTAAAAAAAATAGCAAAACATTTCAAGTCAAGTCCTCTAATTTTAACATCCGGTATAGTCACCACTATAGCAAACCGCCTTGTTAATTAGACCAGGGAAGATCTAACTCGAAGTCGCGATTTATTTTATTGTTAGAAAATGAAGGAAGAATAAGAAAGAACCTAAAAAAACTCTAAAATGTCCACCTAGGCTTCTAATGTATCAAAAACATAGATGATAGGTTCAGCTCTTAAGTTATACAACGGGAAGGTGTTAAACACCCGTTATACCCTGACGGGCTCTACTTTGTTTTTATGATTTTCGGCCTTTAACATGTAACACATAAATATGGAAAATTTAACCCTAACCTAACACATTCTTTCTATTTGAATTTGACAAAAGGGGTCAAATGGCCTACTTACCCATAATTTTGATTGGACCTTACTGTAAGCGACCTAGATCTCGGTCATTGACTCTTATAATGAATTGGCTTCGTGAGTCTTTGACTCTTATGGTGGCTCGACTTCATCTAATTGAATGGACTTGGAACTCTAATTGGTTATTCTTCTAGTTGTCCAAAGTTCTAATGAAATAGAAGACTTTGATTTTAATATTTATGTTTTTAACAGATATCCGATCTCGGTGAAAAGGGAAACAATCTAAACTCAACTAATCTAGAAATAAAAACTCTCAAAAGAAGGATAGAGAATCACACCTTGATCTGGATTATATCCAATTGCTTGATCCAAGAATTGATTCAATGTCAAAAACAAAGAATAATAATTTAGGCGATTAGAAAATCTCTATTTTAGGCTTGAAGATGATCCAAAGGGATTCGAGTCATTCTAAGAAATTGTAACTCTTGAAAAGATACGCGATTTAGGCTTTTGAATCGCCTAAATTTAGTATAATATGAGCAATTTATGACTAGTCAAATTTTAGGTGTATGCTAGACATGGGAAGTCAGGATCTCTCTCTCTCTCTCTCTCTCTCTCTCTCTCTCTCTCTCTCTCTCTCTCTCTCTCCAGGTTTTTAGCATAAGTTTCTTTAGAGAAAGGTCCTAAACTTTGAAGGAGAAAGACCCGTTGTTCTGTAGCTTAAAAGTTCATTTTATATATGTTTAGGGACTACCAGAGATGATAAGAATGACTTTTCGAGTCTAAGATCTCTCATCGAGCCAATTATTTTGTTAAAGTTGCAGACTGAGAAAAAGTCAACTAACGAACCAGCCCATTGGCCCCTTAATATTTAAGACTTTTTACTGAATTTTGAGATATAATATGTCCTTAATTGAGTAATTATCTCTAATAAGGCAGAAGTAAAATACCAAATTTTAAAATCATCACCAATTTTCATCTAAATTAAAGAGAGTTGCATACACCACGGAACAATCACAAGATAATTCTGAAATATCTTATGATTCACAATCTCCTAACTGGACTGGACTCAAATTGAACTAGACTGGACTTACCTAGACTGGACTGGATAAATTAAATTCATTATATATTACTTGGCATATTCGCATAATTGATAACAAACCTTAATTACCACTAAAGTCCAATAATAAATAAAAGGACTACAAAAATAGTATTCTACACTTATGAATGTTAAAGATACTTGAAAATCTCAGAAGTGGATAATAATCTTCCAACTTTATGGTTATACTTTAGATCTTTAACCTTTAACAAACATGTTTGGATTTTAACAGAATAATAAAGTGAAAAATAAAAAAATTATTACCTTTACCTACGCATTTTTAGCGACGGAATTTCATCGCCAAAAGTAATACAAATAAATCACCCAAGTTTTTTAGCGACGAACTATCTGTTGCTTATACTTTTAGCAACAGACTTTTGGCGACGGAGATCCCGTTATTAATAATCTTTTCTGATTTGTTTTGCAAAAAACTCAAAAATTAGGAAAGACACCGAAAACACCTTTAGTGACAGAAATTTACGTTGGGAAAAGTGATGTTTTTACCAATGAATAACAACATCCCGTCGCTAATCTTTTAGCGATGAGGTTATTACCAACAAACTTTTACCTAGTAGAAACTCTGTCGGTAAAGGCCTTTAGCGATGGAATTGGGGTCTTTAGCAACGCAAAAGTCCGTCGCTAAAGGCCTTTTTCTCTGTACTCATTATGGCGGGCTTGGTTGTTTGTATCTTCCTCTAATTGGAAATTACAGTGTATGGATCCTTATGCGAAGTGGCAAATATAATTTATGGCTCAAGAACGAGCGTGTGGGTAGATTCAGCGAGCTCGTTCCCTTCTACTTATTTAGGGCTGAAGGTTGAAGTGGAATTCTAAAGAGGTGAGCTCGTTCCCTTCTGCATATTTGGGGCTGGAAGTTGAAGTGGAATTATAATGAGTCGATGTTCGTGATGTCAAATCATCAGCAGTGGAGGTTCATTGCTCCATGTATGTGGGATTAGACCTGGCAAAATTCTACCCGTACCCGCGGGTAGACCCGTACCCGGTCAAAAACCCAGGGTACGGGTACACACGTGTTACCCGTGAAAATCATAACCGTACCCGAACCGAACCGTATTTTACGGGTCGGTCCGGGTTGGGTACATATTACCCGGGTTTACCCGTCTTTTCATATTATATATATCCTCTTTATGCCTTAATCCCGTAACCTCTCTCATTTCTCATATTGTCTCTTCATATTTTCCCCATTCTTCTCTGCCGCTGCCCCAGCCCCATCTCCATCTCTGCGCCACCACCCCATCCTTCTCCGCCGCAACCGCCCCTTTCCCTCTTCCCTCTTCCATCTTCCATCTTCCATCTTCCCTCTTCCCTCTTCCCTCAGTCAATCAGTAATCACATATTCACAGTAGAGATCGAGATCGACCGCCGACTGTGAGCCCTCTCACCGAGATCTACCTCCGACAGCGTAGGCATCAACCTTCTCGGACCCCTCACTCTTCAACGCGATTGCCGATCGCCCACCCCGACCTTCTTGCGCTGCTGCCGGCGCGACCTTCCTGCGCTACTGCCACCACTTTGATGTCTTCTCTCTCAGTCTTAGATCGACTACAGACGGCCGTCAATCTTCTAGTTCATGCATGTGAATGTGATCATGTATTTTTGTTAATTTTTAATTGTCTTATTTTGGATCGTGGGTAGGGTTTGGGTCTGCCGATGGAGAACTTTATGAAATGTGTTGGCAAAAAAAGGGAAAAGAAACAAAAGGAAAAGAATATGGCTAATGGTAATAATTAATTAGCAAAATAAGGTAATGAAAATCTGTTTTAAAAAAATAAAAATTAATAAAAAATAGGTCATTTACCCGCGGGTAATACCCTACCCGTGTGGGTAGGGTACGGATTCCTAAAAAGGTTACCCAGAAAAAGTCAGGTAAAAATTTACCCGACCCGAATTTATCCGCACCCGTCCGAATTTTACCCGTACCCGGACGGGTTACCCGTTTGCCAGGTCTATGTGGGATGAAGAGTATTGGGATGGTTGGGGGGAAGAGGTATCTGAAACTGTCCAATTTTGATTATGTTAATCACTGGTTGTAGGTTCTGCAATAGGGTTGCTTCAACAGTGGGATTCATCTGGTTAATCTTCAGGAATGGGCTGGCACCCTAATGTGGACTGGGAGTGAGGTGGTCGTTGGCATGATAGTTATGTTGTGCCATTTGCTAAAGTAGATCAAAGGTGTCTATAGAAGTAAAAGTAACTAAAGGGGTTTCAACTGGTCCTGAGTTATAAGGCATGGCAAGGTCATTGAAGACAACGGTGGTAGAAGAACTTTCGACGAGGCGTTCATGCAATTTGGGAGGAAACCCATTTGTCATGTTCAAGGGTTGGTGGGGGAGCCGGTGGGTAATGATAAGAAGTGGGAGCGCGGGCATCAGACATCCCACTACCAGCAAAGTTAAGGGGCAGAGACAATGATGGAGAGGTTGGGCTAAAAGATATGGGGGTTTTGTTGGACTGGGTGTCAGTAATCTAAAATGTGTAAATTGGGCTAGACTTACTAGTCTGGTCTATAATGGTTAGGGTTTAATTTTTAAGAGTTTGGGCTTTAGAGGTTGGGCGTTTGGAATATATAGGTTAGGGAGCGAGCAAGTCGGATAGAAGGTCGATCAGTGGTTTGGTTAAGGCGTTGAAAACAATGGGTGGTCGGTGGGCTAGGTCTGTGTATCTTTCGTTGGACAATTGTCCATTTAGCGGAATTTTTCGTTGAAATAATGCAATTCAAACCCAATTCCATTGGCATTGGGTGATAGACATCTAGGTGGGTAATGTTACATCGAGGACTCATCAAAGGTCACATCTCTACTAATTAGGAACCTGGATGACTTAGAATCAGAACACCACAACCAGTACCCTTTTACCCCACTCGCTAGGCTAAGAAAATGCACTTCTTCACTCTCGGCTCAAGTTTATCATCATTAACATGAGCATAAGTTGGACAACCAAATATCCTCAAATTTACATAATTAGCATGCTTATCAGACCAAACTTCTTCAGGAGTCTTGCAATTAATTATAACTAATGGAGACCTATTCACCAAATATGCAGCTATGTTAACAGCTTCTGCCTAAAATTCCTTCGATAATCCGACATTTGAAAACATACACCAAGCCCTCTGAAGAAGAGTCTTATTCATCCGTTCTGCAACTCCATTTTGCTGTGACATCTTTCTAACATTGTGATGCCTCACAATGCCTTCATTCTTGCAGAACTCATTGAACTCATCCATACAGAATTCCATGCCTATTGTCAGTCCTCAAGCATTTAATTTCTTCGTCAGTCTATTTTTCAACCATCATCTTAAACTGCTTCTACTAAACAAAGACATCACTATTCTTTTTCAGAATGTACACCCAGACCTTTCTTGAAAAGTCGAGGAAAAGATCACGGTGTCAGGGATAAGGTGGAGCTAGAGTTCCGAGCTCCAGATTCTTTGACTAAAATTCCTACAGATAAGAAAGATGGTTCTCATTCTGTTGAAGAGAATGAAGAACCTTAGGAACAGCAGTGTACCAATTCCAGAAACAGATCGAGAAGATAAATTTGACCTCCTCAGAAGTATCACTACAAGAAAAATGCCATGTAGTAGTGCTCTACAGTAGCGGCCCTAAAAACCGCTGGAATACACCACATACAACAGTGGCTAGAGTGCACCGCTGCTATAGCTTGTCAATTTTTTACTTGAGCCTTAGGCGCGACTAAAAATATTACGCCCAAATAACCCGCGAAATCTCATTACTAAATGCAATTCAAAAGATACGACGAAGAAAGGTCTAAGAAGCGCCCAGACCGCTACTGTAGCCTTTTTCCTTTTTTTTTAACGCCTCTGTATATCACAACCTCATGTAGTCACGTTCTTCTTCCTGAAATCGCGTCTCTAGTTCTCTATTTCCCTCTCTGTGAAACACAAAAACACCAGACGCACGTACTGTTTGCACACAGAAACGCGCACACACCAGACGCACACATAAAATTGCCTATATGGTTTTCTCTATCTCCATCTCCCTCTCCCTCTCCTTCTCTGACTTTCGATTGCTTCGGCCTTAACCTTTCTCTGATTCAATTTTTCAATTTTCTATCTTCTCTCTCACGCACATACAAACCCTTGCTAATTTTTCTCTGACCTTAATCAATTGTCGTGTAGATATAACAATCGCAATTGAATTTCATTGGCTCTGCTAGTTTGTTGTTACTTTATCTCTATTTTTTACAATGTTTCACATCATTTGGTTATGGAAGTTGCATTTCATCATCTCATCGGGGTGCTTTGAATTGAATTCCATGATTTTTTTAGCTTTAAATTGGATATTGATTTGGTTTTGGCTCCATATTGTATTAATATCGATATGTAAAACACAGTAGTATTTGTGTGTGCGTGCCTCTTTGTATTCTGTGTGTTATACTGACATGGAAACATAAGACATAGTATGCAGTGTTTGGATGGAGCTTGATTATACTGGATCCTAGATTGTGTGTGTATGTATGTGCGCGCGCGCGTGCGCGCCTGATTATATTGGATACTAGAAATCTAACCAGTGTACTTTTATTAAAGAAAGGCAGTGAAATGCATTTTGAATTATTTTGTTGTCAAGCTACATTTGAACTTACTACCGAATAAGTGAAGTTAAATCCAAAGAGTTTCGGTGCGAATTATTTTTAATAAAGGGGTGAAAGTAATTTGGGTAGCGGAAGATCTTTGAAACTATTAACTGTGAAACTGAATGCCTGGATCCGATATACGTATTAATGCAGAAGTACTAGTATAAGTGAATGAATCCCAGTTCAAGATGGCGTGGAAAGTACTATAAGTGAATGAATCTTATTTTAATTCACTGTAGTGAATCCTATCCATCCTAACAGTGAATTTCTCAAAAGGTGATAGAAATCTAACCTGTCAAACTACTTCAGTGCAGGCTATTCCCTCCCACTATTTAGTCTTATGTCTGATAGGATTCTTAACAAATTCACTGCTTGATTTCAATTCCAAAACTAGGCAGTTTTTAAAGCTGAAAATTGCATATTGGTGGTGAGAATGCATTACCAGATTGAAATAGTGCACATGAGTAAACATGTTTTAATGTGCAACATTAGGCTTTGAAGCTGGAAATACAAAGTTTCCTCGTGTGGGTGGTCGTAGGTACAGTTATACATCAGTTGATAATCTAACGCATAATTTATAATGGCATTGGCATATGTCTACATCCTTAGCCTTTCAGTGCTTCAATGAAGATGCTGATTATTGATATTTTCAAGAAAAGATCTGGTCAGATAACAGTTGCCTATTAGATTGGTGTTTCAAGGCTTTTCCATGCAATATGAACCTAATATAAGCCACCATGACATGTAGGTTCAAGGAGTTTCAATGAGAATTTTGGAGTAATTAAATTGTTTGGTAAGAGACCAATTTAGAAACTCCTTAGATTTAACTCCTTGGATTTAATCTAAGGAGTTTCTAAATTCTTTTGTTGTCAAGCTATATAGTTGAATTTTGGAATGGAAAAAGGATAGCATTCTTTCCAAGGGTTTTGTGTATGTTCTTTCTTGCAGGTTCTAGGTCATCAAATAGCATGGCCTCACTAGAGGAGCTGAAATATGATGAGGGAGATGCAAGAATATGTAGAGTATGACAACTGAAGGTACAAATGCAAAAAGCTTTTGAGCAACTTACAGGGAACAATTTTACAGAATTAGCCACTGGTTCTAGTTCTCAGGTACACACACACCCCCATCTCCCTACGCTCTCCTTACGAGTAGCGTCACTTTTCTCCGCCGGAGATTGCCGGAGATTCCTGATGATCAATTCATCCACCAATACCCTGTTATCCTTGTTTCCAACTACAATCTTTAACTCCCTTTCCACTTTATGCCCAACCTAACTCATGACTCAATGACCCATTCCCAGAACCTCCAAAATACCTCTGTCCGTAAGCCTTTATTTCCCACAACCACCTAGCAGCTCATCAACAACACCCATTATTGCTACAGACTACCGTCTTTAAACCAACTCTGTTATGGACACCATTATAACCAAAACCCACTCCCTCTTGTTTGAAGACCATCTTGATCTTGAAGCTGATGACTCTAACGCAGCTAAAGAGTATGCTCTCACTCTCGTAGCAAAAGTCATCAGTCCAAAGAAAATCAATGCTAAGCTAGCACACTCCATTCTTCTCAAAGCCTGGAACCCATCCAAAGGTATGCAAGTCAAACACCAAGAGGACAATGTTTTCAGCATATCCTTCAACCATGAGTGGGATCGCAAACGAATTTTGGATGCTAGACCATGGTCGATTATGAGCTCCCATCTCGTTCTACGTGACTGGCCTGCAAACCTCACTCTAGATGAAATTGAATTCCACCACTCTCCTTTCTGGATTCGTATCTATGGACTCCCTCCCAACCAAATGACAAAATCTAATGCTGAGAGGATTGGAGCAAAAATCGGGGAGCTGAAAGATATTGATTTCACGGCGGATGGGAACATTGCTTGGTGCAAATACCTTCGGATTCAAGTTGTGATTGATATCCGTCAACCCATTCAAACAGGTTTTCACAGAACTAAAGAAATGTCTTCCACCTCTTGGATCAATCTCAGGTACGAAAGACTACCTGATTTTTGCTTTAATTGTGGCAGAATTGGCCACGTTCACAAGGGATACTCGCAAATGCCATTATCGTTCCCAGAAACAAAAACCAACCCTTATGGCCCTTGGCTTCGAGCAGATTTTTCTGGATCTTTCCCTCGAACTGCCGAATGGAATCCCCAAGCCATGCCGAAAGAACAAGCAAATCTGCTTCATCTAGGCCGAAGAGTCACTCTTATGTCGAAAAGGAGCGCTTCACCTGAGATCCAACCGGAAATTGACGGAGGCCCGGAAATTTTCACCAGACCGACTAGCTGCACTCTTCCCGAGGTAGTATTTCCCACCCCACATGGGCATCTGACAGAAGTCTTCAATCAAACCACCATGTCTAATCCCTGCATTTCGGCTACCAGCCCAACCACCACAACCAAAAAAATCCCTTTCTTCCCTCATTTCAAAGCCTTATCCCCTGTAGACTCCATACCAATCTCTGCTGTTACTGTGGGATGTCACCAACTACAACAAGAAAGACAACCCTCAAACCGGTTGGTAACTGAAGAAGGCCATAAGACCAAATTGTTGGACCCCCCTTCCCCTAAGCCCAAACGAAAAAACCCCTTTGACCAAAAGCCCGAAATAAAAAAACCCAAAACCCAAAACCTTAGCCCAAATATAAAAGCCCTTCAGAATGTTCTTGGTGTGAGCCCAACCCAAGCCAAAGTCCCCAATAGCAAATACAAGATAACTCAATCCTCTCCTCAAGCCAGAGCAAGCCAACTTCGAAGACTGAAAACTCTGGCCAGACATAGACAAGAGGTTATCGTCCAAGCCAGCAACTCCCTTATTCTCCAAAGTCCTCTTCCTCCATCAAGCTACTCCGAACTTCAAAAGGTGGTAAGTCCTGACTTATCACCGAAACCACCATGATACTTCAAGCGTGGAACGCTCGAGGGCTTGGACGCAAAGCTAGCGTCAGGGCCCTCAAATCTGATGTCAGAACCTTAAATTCTGATATCCTCTTCACTTCTGAAACCATCTCTTCTTCTGCTAATCTCATCCAAATTCTCTCTTCCCTCAGCTTCTATAATTTCTGTATTGTCTCTCCCTCAGGATCCAAAAAATTATCGGGGGGTCTCTGTTTGGCCTGGAAAAATGGGGTGGACCTTGAGATCACTCTCCAAACCAAAAATATCATAAATGCTCTGATTTTTTCCGACCCCCCTGATACCCCCTGGATGCTTTCCGCTGTTTATGGTCCACCCCATTGGGAATGCAAACGTAAGTTCTGGACAGAAATATGTGTTTTGGCAGAAGCTTTTGAAGGACCGTGGACCTGTATAGGAGATTTTAATGCGGTGGCAAACCAATCAGAGAAAAAAGGTGGCAGACCTGTGGCAAATCCTTCTTCAGGAGGTATATGTGAATTCATCAACCATCATCATATGATTGACCTTGGTTTTTCTGGCAATCCTTTCACTTGGAGCAACAATCGTCCCTTGAGTGCAAACATTAAAGAACGTCTTGATAAAGCGTATGCTAACACTGCCTGGTGTACCTTTTTCCCTGATGCTTCAGTTACGCATCTTTCCGGAAAGGCCTCAGACCATTTGCCCATAGTCCTCAAGACCCACAAACCTTTATACTGTGGATTGAAGCCGTTTAAGTTTGAAGCTGCATGGACCCGAGATCCTACCTCCCATTACGTGGTTCAATCTGCTTGGAGCCAACCTCAATTGGGGACACCAGAAATAATTCTCTGTCGGAAAGTTGAATGTACTAGCAAGGCCCTGCGCAAATGGAACAGCTCTCACTTTGGACATATTCAATCCCGTATAGGACAGCTCACGTCTATACTGAACAGGTTACAACAGAGTGAACCTTCTGTAAAGAACTTGGAGATGGAAACAAATTTGAAATTAGAGCTTCAAGAACAACTTTGCAGAGAGGAATGGCTTTGGCACCAGAAGTCAAGAATTTCATGGAGAAATGAAGGCGACTTGAATACTAAGTTTTTCCACTTGAGTACGGTTATTCGCAGAAGGAAAAACTCAATAGATTTCATCAGAAACCTGGATGGAAAATGGATTTCAGACAGAGAAGAAATTGGTCAATGCTTCACTCAAAATTTTCAACAGTTGTTCTCGACCTCCAATCCAAGCTTCCCATCTAATTTGGATAATCTGATCACTCCAAGGATTACGGAGGAAGAAGCGTGCTTGCTGTGTTCTATTCCTTCGACCGCTGAAATTTCCAAAGTTCTGATGAAATTTGACTCCTTGAAAGCCCCAGGACCAGGAGGGATGCCAGCCCTTTTTACAAGACATACTGGGAATCTGTCAAATCTGATGTTTGCAACATGGTTCAGGATTTCTTTGCAAATGGTTCGAAGGTGTATGAACTGAATCACACCTTCTTAGCTTTAATCCCTAAGACTCCTCATCCTACCAGTCCAAACCATTATCGGCCCATCAGTCTTTGTAACGTTGTTTACAAAGTAATTTCAAAAATCATGGCCAATAAACTCAAGCCCCTCCTTGCTAAACTTGTATCCCCTTTACAAGCAGTGTTTGTGCCAGGGAGATTGATTACCGATAATAGCGTGATTGTCCAAGAGATTTGGCATACTATGCGAAAGAAGAAAGGCGTCGGGCTTATGGCTATCAAATTAGATATGGAGAAGGCTTATGATAAAGTCGAATGGTCTTTCGTAATCAAAGTCCTGGAAAATTTTGGTTTCCCGCAAACTTGGATCAACTGGGTAAATGAATGCATTTCAACAACCTCTTTCTCTACCATTATTAATGGCATCCCGTTTGGATGTATTGTTCCTCAGAGAGGATTGAGACAAGGAGATCCGTTGTCCCCATTCCTGTTCATTCTAGTCTCTGAAGTTATAACTCGATTAATTCTCCGTGATGAGCAAGCTGGAAACATTCATGGTATTAAAGCAAGTAGAGGCAGCCCCTCTATTTCGCACCTACTTTTTGCTGATGATTTATTCATATTTTGCAGGGCCAATAATCGAGAAGCTGAATGTATTCAGAAAAATTTGGAAAAATATAACAAGTGGTCGGGCCAATGCGTGAACAATGGAAAATCCCAAATACATTTCAGCAACAAGGTTGGAGGTAGTTGTTCTCGAGATATTTGCAATCTCCTGGGCTTCAAGCGAGCCCCTAAAGACTCAAAATACTTGGGTCTCCCTCTGTTCATAAACCAGCCAAAGAAATATGTCTTCGCAGATATCGTGGAAAGAGTAGAAAGGAGGCTCGCTGGTTGGAAATCAAAAGTGTTATCCATGGCGGGACGTGCAACGCTCATCGAATCTACAGCAATGGCGATTCCGAGCTATGCTATGTCTACCTTTCTTCTTCTTCAGAATGTATGCAACAAGATTGATCAACTGATAAGGTATTTTTGGTGGGGTTTCAAGCAAGATGGACTTCACCACTTTCATCCTAAAGCTTGGGACTCTCTTTGTATTCCGAAAGCTCTTGGTGGTATGGGTTTCAAACGAATGAGAGATATCAATTTGGCCCTTATTTCGAAGCTTGGATGGTCTGTTCTTTCGAATCCGAACTCTTTGTGGGTTCAAATAATGAAGTCCAAGTATCTAAGAGGTGTGCAATTCCTTCTTCACAAGCCCAAAAAGGCTTCTTCCTGGATATGGAAAGGAGTTTGTAAAAGTCAGGGTACTCTAGCTAAGGGTATAGGCTTCCTTATTGGAAATGGCCACTCGATTAATATTTGGGAAGACCCGTGGATCCCCTTTTTTGATGGTATGCACCCTACAAATTCAGCTTGTAGGAATGGTGAATTTAATCTTGTGGTAGACCTTTTTCTTCCTGGTACAAAAAGATGGAATACCACCTTAATTGAGAACCTTTTCGATAGCCACACTGCTGAGGCCATTATAGGAATCAAAATCTCTTCCTCTCAATCCCAAGATAAGTTAGCTTGGATCTATAACAAGTCCGATAAATTCACCACTAAATCTGCATATTTAGTGGCTAATGCACACAGGTTCCCATCTTATTCTCAATTCCCACCCAATTTCTGCAAAAATCTGTGGGGTGCAAAAATTATGGCAAGGCACAAGATCATGGTATGGAGAATAGCTTGGAATATCCTTCCTCTCAAGCAAACTATGGCTAGTCATAATTTAAGCATTGATCCGAACTGTACCCTTTGTGATGCTATGCCTGAAACTTCCACTCACCTTTTCATCAATTGTAACATAACCCGGCTACTTTGGATGCAGTCTATCTTTGGATGTCGACCTCCTTCCTCCAGCGAAGATCCCATCTCTTGGCTCAACATTATGCTGAAAATCCCAAATTTCGAAAAGGAGTACCAGATCAGATACATCATCTTTGCAGCATCACTCATGGAACTTGTTTGGTTTGCCAGAAACAAACTCTTACATGAGAAGAGTCCTATTGAACCTCTGTCCTTGGCAAGGAAAATCAATACAATGGCACTAGACAAATGGGGAGCACTAGCAAACTCCAACAGTTTGAAGATTGTCAACAATATTTGGAATGCGCCTCCGGTAGGATGGATTAAGATTAATTTTGATGCGGCCATCCGAGGATCACATGCGTGTGCTGCCATTGTATGTCGTGACCACCTGGGTGAATGCAAATATGGTCACACCGAATTAATCAAAACAGGACTTGCGGAAGTAGCAGAGGCCAGTGCAGCTCTTCTTGCCATTCGATCGGCAGTTCAATGCAAGAAGGAGTATGTCATATTCGAAGGCGACGCGGAGGTGATTATCAATACGTTAAAAGGCTCCAACCTGAACGAGAATTGGAGAACTAAACCAATTCTTGAAGAAGCCAAAACTCTTCTAATGAGAGTAAATTGCTGGAATTTGAGTGCTATTCCAAGATGTGCCAACTCTGGAGCCCATAAGCTTGCTGCTGTTGCTTTTCAATGTAATCTTTTTGATTTTGTTCCTTCTTCTTCCAATCTTTTGTCTAACTTGGAAGAAGCTTAGGAACATTGCTTGTTTTGAACTTGTTTTGTCTGTTGCTTGAATATATTCTTCCGTTAACCAAAAAAAAAAAAGGTACACACACACCCTCAACATAATGATCGGCAGTATTAATATTCCCTTATCCACATGCATACAGCATGACAGTGTTCATATTCCATGGAAATGAGTGTACTTTTGGCATTACCATAACCTTGAAATGTTTTTTATCCTTTATTATTTTAAATATAATCTGCTATTTGTTTATACAAAAAAATTTAGAATATCACTTCTTATTCTGCTATTGTGATATGCTACTATGATCTACTATTGTGCTTTTTTGTAATCTGTTACTGTGATGTTTGTAACCTGTTACTATGATGTTTTAAGGGTTCTTTTAATTGAGGCATCTCGCTTGCCTAGGGGTTATCGGGATTGTCTTTGCTTGGGTGGATGATGATGGTCTATTTAGCCATTGTGAGCCGACCTCCTTTAACCCCACAACCAAAATAACCTTCTTGTTTTAGGCATTGTGATACGAACTGGTTGGTGAAACTGATGTACATGTGGGTATCATTTGAGGAAAGGCATGGCTTTCATGATTAGCTAGATGTTCTAATTAGGGGCTGTTGTTGGGTGATATATGAATTGAGCTGGCAGGGCCAGAACGGTCTCTGGTACTTAAGACATAGATGTTCTTGCATTAATCTGGTCTCCATTAATGTGGATACATGTCTTCTGTACCTTTTTTGTACAGGTTCAGCCAGGTTTTCTTATTGTCATTCACTTTGAGCAACTTAGTGTTTTCAATTTTATTGACTAAGTTGAACAAACTTTATGGGAGTCAACTGAATCGCATACTAACGGTTGCTTGATTATGTCCCAGGCTAATGTGGAGGCAAACGCAAATAGATCGAGCAATGGGAGGGGTTGATGCTTCAAATTGCATTGCGTTTCATCTTTTAAAAGAGATACGTAGGCTTTGTTTTAGAAAATTTGTTTCTTGTGAAACTGATTTTCTAATTAACCTAAACTGTTGTAGCAGTTTGATGGTTAATTATGTGGGAAGGCCCTTACAAGTTTTTGTGTTAACACGCCCTCCCTTTTGTTCGTAGCTATTTAATGTCTTGTGCAATGACATTTTACGGTGTATGGCTTAAATATTTTTACGGCTTGTTAAGTGATACATTACTTTGCTACAGCTTGGTTGATCTGGTTTATAGGTCTTTAACTCGGTTGATATGTATTCTAATAAAAAAAAATTAAACCTTTAGCAACGGTCATTGTACGCTGCCATACGTTTAGATTTCAATTTGGAAGCTATCTATGCCAGCAGTCTGCACCCGCTGTTGTTTATATGGATGTTGCTATAAACAAGATTGAAGGGTGAATTTTGAAATGGAAATAGCAGTGTTTGACCGTTGTGGTAAGCACATAGGACTGCTCCTATATGTCTATAACAGCGCAGCCTACAACAGCGGAACTGAACCGCTGGCAAAGCTTTTGGCAGCGGTTATTTGATCAATAGCAGCGGTTTTTGGCCACTTCTATAGCCACTTTTTCTTGTAGTGTATGGATATGCGGAGTTGCTTATGCTTTGAGTGTGACAGAGGGTATTGAGGTGCAGCCCTAGGGGGCAGGTGTGGTAGCAGCAGATGGTATTTTCAGGTTTTTTGTGGCTTGTTTTATCCAAGCCAAGCTGGAGATTTGTGACAATTTGTCTTGGGTAAAAACCCAAAATTTAGTTAATGTGTGGGTGTCTCACATCGGTTATTTAGAGAAGGTTGTGACTTGACCCTAAGTATATAAGTCGTCTTGTTCCACATTGGTTATTTAGGGAATGTCACTACTTATTTCTAAGTATATATAAGTTGTCTTATATTGTGTTTAAGAAAGAGAGAAGAGTCATTCTTTGAGATGGTTTGCTAAGAGAGATAGAGATCTATAACCTTCATTAGTAAACATAGTGAAATCGCTGCTATCACCGTGGAGTAATCTTTTGCTGAATCACGTAAATCTTGTGTCTTGTGTGTCTTTATTTTATGTTATTATTTTCGATTCTCTTCTTTATTGCTTGGTGCAAAATCTAGTATATTCTTTACAGGTGGTCTGGTTGGGAGTATTGTAATGGGAATTTTTTTGGTTAGGGGGAAGACAATGATTTGAGAAGTTGGGAGAAGGGACGATGCGGTTGGTGGAGCGGACTGAACGAGAAGGTGTTGGTTGGTGGGAGAAGATTAAAAGGAATATGGCAAAGTCAGGGCTTAGATCGAGGATTCCAACCTCTTGTTGTTGCATGAAGATTCGGTAGCACTTCCTTGGTGCATGTTCACAATTTCTGACAGACGCCACTTAAAGTTATACTTCAAAGTTCTTAAACTGATACCAAAAGTTTTATTCTGAAAATAGTATACCAACAAAATTTCTAGCCTTAATTTATCTTCAAAAACATACTGGAGAAGTGCTCTTAAATGCGGAAATTAAAGAATGAGAATGGTGAAAAATATCTTAATATAACGACCTAAATGAAACTAGACTGCCTATTAATAATGGTTTGGCTGAACCATGTCTCTCTTTTCTAATAAGTCAAAGAATGCTGTTTACTTCTGGTAACAAGTCGACAACCACACCATCTAAAGTGAAGAGCCGTAATGTGACATGTTTTTTTTTTTTTTTAATATTAAGCAGGAGAATTTCCCTCGGCTACACGAGTAGCGAGGTTACTTTCCAAGGGAACCAAAACGTTAAGTTTAGGCCCCGTTTAACAGTGTTTTTTTTTTTTTCCAATTTTGTAAACTGAAAAAAAAACAAGCGCGTTTGGCGGACAGTTTTCATTTTTTTTTTCTTCAGTTTAAAAAACTAGTTTTTAAACCAGGGCTGTTTTTGAAAACTTTAAAAATGAGTTTCGATTTTCAGTTTTGATTTTTATTTTAAGACCACCGCCACTGTCCACCGCCGGCCACCAGCCACCGCCGACGGCCGGCCACCGCCACCGCAAACCACTACCAAAGAAAAAACTCAAAATAAAAACTGGGTTATCAAGAACCCACTTATTTTTGTAAAAAAAAAAATTAAACAGATTTTTATTTTTATTTTTTTAAAAATAAAAAATTAAAACTGAAAATGTTATCAAACGGAGCCTTAATAATTGAACACTCATGTTGAAAACAGCTAGCTGGGCGATGGAGATGGAGATGGAGATGGGATGTTTACAACAAACTATATGATTGGAAAACAAAAATCAGATCGGTGTTTCCCCTGTAAAGATGTGACGCCCTTGCTTTTGCTTTTGCTTTCTTGACGCTGCCTGTAGTCTTGCGCTTAAGATGGGATGTGGACCCGCTGAAGCCCAAAATGAATACCGCACAATACTCCAGTGTGCTTTCAGTCTCTATGCCTATTCCTCTTTATCTGAGATATGAGTAGACGTGGCAATTTTCTACCCGTACCCGTTAAAAAACCTCAGGTACGGGTACCTATATAGAGTATTCGTGTAATTTTGACCCGTACCCGAAATGATCCGTTGTTTTCGGGTCTTCTATATAAAAAATACGGGATGGTCGTGTTAATTGAGTTCTAGATCGGAAGAATCCTAGGATATAAGAAAAAAATGTAAGTAGAAGTTTCTCCTGCGGAGCTGCAAAATTGGCAATGAGGATGGCGAATTGAGATCAAATCTCACTACCCTGGATCGCACTGGTAACCTAATGATTGAAAGTTGCCAAATGAAGAAAGCAATCTTGAGGGGGCAGGTGGGGTTTCCAAATGGCGAATAGATGGATGGGGGCCGAGTGTTTTAAAGATCCCCTTGAGCTTTTCTATTTTCCTGATAGAGTAAATTATGAGCTGATGAAACCGAAAATGCTCCTTTATCATCTGAAATCCATATGACCCCGTCTCGAAATCCTAAAAGAGAGATGTGCACTCCAAGTATATTGTCAACATGCTGATGAAAAAGAGCTTGTAGGGCAGCCGTGTTTTCAAGTCCATCGTTGATGAGGGTCGAATTTGTGCCTTAGAGCAAAGGGGTGGATCTACGGCGTTTAGCAGTAAAGACGCCGGCCAGCAGACTAAGGGGAGAAGAAACACTCCAGCTGATTTTTGCGAGAAGGGCCTTTTAAACACTTCAATATTACGAAACGCAAGCAACCCCCCTCCGATTGTGGCCTACATAATTGAAACCAGTTGACGGGGTGAAGTCCTTTTCTCGAAGTGTCCCCGACCAAAAAAAAATCTATTGAGAATCAAATATGACCTGCATAACAGAAGCAGCCCTCAACAAAAATGATAAACAAATAAACAGATATTCATCAATGAAAGAGATGGTACAACTGTAAGGAGGGCTACTCCACTTCACGTCTCATTCATCACTGTGATCCAGTGATTGGCAAAACAGCTGTGGAGTGTTCTCTTGATCATTCGACCATGTGTTGCAAGAATAAAACTTTAGCATGTATGAACCCGCTCGTATGGTGCAATATTTCATCTTCCTTGATTCTATTGCTTTCTTCCTAACCACATATTTCATTTCTTCTTTATTTGATTTGATTCCCCATTCCTTGTCCCTTATTGCCTTCTCATTCTCAAATACCCCAAAAGCACATATATATTATAAAAATAGCTCACTTTCATTGATGTTCTCTTTCGATTCTTAATTCTTTTCGTAGCGCACATGTGCACGCACTTGCACGCTTGATCATGTGCGCATCTATGGGCTACCTTTGATGGTTTACAATAACTTTGTCTATACTGCGAGTCTCTCAAAAATGTTAACAAAATTACTGTAGTAGAGCAAACTTGAAGAATAATTTGCAGGTAAGGTTTTCCAGCTTTTAAGAATATAAATATCAAAAGCTCCTGAATTTGTGATTGTGGGGATCCCTTTGATTTAGTAGCAAGTGTTGATCTAGTATGACCATGGCATTGAGTTCGAAGTTCAAAAATGAAGGAAGAGAAATCTAACTATCTATTAAGTATAAGAACCATTACTAGATTTTATAGATAGTCAACATGGGACTTGATACCTGCTATCAGATATAGCGTGGAATATGAGGTGATCTCATAGTTTGAATCGCGTAAAGTGGACTGAAGATCCGAAAGAAGCGTCGAGAAAGCGATTTGAAGACCATAGGGCATGGGCATGGCTTCGATTCGGACCTGCCCTTGATACCATGTTAAAGCCTGCTGTGCAACCCAAAAGTATGTCCAAGAGGAAGAGAAGCCTAGCGTACCCGCTCTCACATATTATGTGGAATATGAAATGATCCCAAAGCTCAATCCAAGTAAAGCAGACTGAACATCTGAAAGAAGCGGCAAGAAAGCGACTTGAAGACTATAGAGCATGGGTAGGGCCTAGATTTGAGCCTACCCCTATACCATATTAAATCCTGGTCACCAATCTAAAAGCATGTTTGAGAGGAGAAGTTCACCATGTATAAGAACCTATCACAAATACCAAATAATGTGAGACTTGACAGATGATGCCACACTGAAGGACGTTCAATGACGAGAACATCGTACACCTCACGATGCATTCGCTATTTGTTATATGCCTTACATATAGCACAACTTATCTAACCTGAAGGTGGCTATTTGTTTAAAGGGTGTACATCTACCCTTTTATGTACTCGTCCATGCTGTATTTTATATATATATATATATATATATATATATATATATATATAAGTGCGTGTGCGAGTGCGAGCGCCTGCACGCATACATATGTACATATATAAGTATATACATATATAAATGTATATTATATTGTCTCGGGATTCATGTGGTGTAATAAACTGTTGGGCAATTTGCGTGTTACCTTAGGAGTTTGACTAATGGATTAAGAATTAGACAAGCACCTGATATTTTATAGTACGCAATACACTTGATAAAACCATGGGTTGCTTTCAGCAACTTTGGAAAACAACAGGTGACCCCATTTTACAATTTCTTTTTTCCTGCTCGACAGACTTCTGTGACCATAACCTGCCAATTCCCCCAGTTGCAAGTACACAATGTAGAATCACCTATGGTTTAGCAAGTAATGGGTTTAAGTTTCTAACTTTTTGGGGATTTCTAATCAAATTATGATGTTCCATTTGTATCCTATAAGAATTTGAGATTATTGATTATTCTGATAGAGTAATGCTAAGTTTTAGCATGAATGTTTTTTGTCCACAAAAAGGTTTAACAAACTCGACCAAGCTCTAGCGCTGGCTCCTGTTGTTCAGATCCACCCTTCAGGACCTGGGTAAGCTTAGTTTAGACGCTATCCAAGTCTCAGTTTGTGACCTTTAACCATTGCCTTGGTCATCCCAGCCCTTGACAGTAGGAATCGTGGCACCTCTGTCTGCGATGCACGACCGCGACCATGTAAGCTTTTTCTTTTCACGGGAAGTTTTTTTTAAGGAAGGTTCATTTTTCTCCCATGGATGTAGACAAAGTCTTCCCCCTTTTAAAGTCAAATTTTCATAGTTATATAAAAGTCCAAACATTAAACAAAAGCATATAACAATCTGAAGTTCAGGATTTGTTGCAATATACTGTACTTCAGCTGGATTACACGGGAAGATGTAAAAATGTAGACAAACTTCCATGGCTTCAGTGACCGATTAATCATTTCAATGAATGATCAAGTTATTACAACTAAATATTGGTGTGCAAGATATTCCTAAGAAAATAATTATCTTGGGCATCAAAATACTTTCTTGCAAGGGATCATGGTTTAATTTTGTACTAGTAGCTGAAGCAATTGGTGAATGATTAAAGTACTGCCATTGCTTAATCTGCTTATTTTGCTTACTCTTTTTGGTAGTCATGGAGATTTGTTTTTTTTTTTTTGGCGCAGATGATTTATGTTATTGGCATATTTTTGAATTTATTTTCCAAACCTTTGAGACATTTGACAATCGTTATCGTCTCCTTGGAGCTTTATTGATCCCCTTATTGAAGCGGTTGTTTATTTTTAGTGAATCCCATGTCAATACATTGTCTTGTGTCAAAACAATAAAAAATAATGAGCCGCTCCTATTAATCTTTTTAGTCAAAGCTTGACTCTATAGGGTTGACGTGACGTAACGAAAGGGTAAGACCTAATGAGATTAAGCGATTCGGGGATAACATAAGGGCAACAGTTTATTATCCTCTCATCTATCCATCCACAGATTGCACCACATCATATATATCATCGTAATCTAATTTATTTTTTTTCTTGCACCAAAATATGTTTAACTTCTATCAAAATAAGAAAGTATACATACTAGGGATATATTTTATATTTACCTATTTTTTCTCATACATTAATGAGCACTTATATATCAATTGTAACAAGATTATATGTAATTTAGAAAATATATAACTTCAATTTTAATTATTATTAGATCCAATAGTAGTATGCAAATGAACAACGTCTTTAAGTAAATGCAAACCGTTTAAACCGATCAAATCAAACCGTCTAAATCGACCAGACCAAACCGGCCAAATCGACAGTGTTTGGTTTGGTTTGATTTGGTTCGGTTTATAATTTTCAAAATCGAGAGATAACGATTTGATTTACGATTTGATCTTCAAACTGAACTAAAACGAACCGTGTTCACCCCTAATACACACCGTACAACCGCTCAAAAAGACACATAATTTTCGCGGAAGCCTTATTTTCTTTGGCACCATGCCCTTTATTCCTTGATGATGGGAGATAATTTCATAATCAATTTCAACTACTGCCAGCTGCTAAGTCCGACTATGACCGTCCCACCTCTTCCTTACAAGTACAATCACAGTAGTAACTCTCACTTTATTTAGTCTTATCCTCGACATCCGAATCTCAATCCAAATAACCTTTTTCAGGACAGGAATAACCGAACCACAAAAGGCTAACCCAAAGTTTCTTTATCAATCCTGAGATAAATCGTATGTTTACCTTTTATTTTGTTTCCATTAATACCATAAATAAAATGGTTTTATCATGTGGTCAAAGCTAACTGCTCATATCTTCCCATTAAGGATTCAGGGTAATTAATTTTTAGCATTTGCTTCTCATATTTCATTCAAAAGTAATTGTTTTTGTAGTAAAAATAAGATAAAAGCAAGAATTTTCAACTAATCCTAGTGTACAAATCTAATGAGAAAAGGCTAACGCTAACCCAAAGTTTCTTAATCACCGGCGGTGACGGTGGCGGTGAAGGCTGATGACAACAGCAGTGATGTCTGACGACGGTGACAGCTGCGACCATATTTTCCAGCGAAGAGCTCCATCGACCTTGTCCCAAAGTGACATACTCGCCCACACATACAAGTCATGTTTGAAAATTTTTAATGTGGATCTTCAAATGAACTTCAACGTTTGGTTGAAAATGATGATCACGGGTGGTGGCCGCGACTATGGTTGGTAGAAGGTTGATGATGGTAGATGTGGTGGTGATGATTAATGGGGTGGATGATGGGAACTCTGAGAAGCCTACATACTTGTGTTGTACAAGTGCATATAACAGACATTTTCATAATAAAGTATGATAAAATATTAGAAGAAAATATATACGCATGATGCGAGTATAAAAGTAAAGTTAACCAAAATCAAGAAAAAATGTGAAACTAAGCACGTACTTAAAGGTGGTTATCACTACCTGAAGTTTCTATTTTGTGAAGTTTTCCAAATAAAATTTTCATGATTCAAAGTGTCATGATTGTATATAGATAATTATTGTAATATTAAAAATGATGTTTCGTTAAAATGAGTATTCATATTCTATGTAGTACTAATAGTTACCGTGATACACTTGATGATTGCACAAAAATAAAATTATCAATATGATACTTTTATGATGTCAAGCTTGGCATTTAATATATATATATAGTGTGAAACCAAACAAGCCCTTAGGTACTTATTACGATTTAAAATCTTTATTTTATGTCACTTTATAAAAAGTTTTAGAATACCATCTTAGATAGTCAAATGTGTAACATTAATAAAGATGTGCAACACAAAAAAAAAGTGTTACACCAAACAGAACGTTATAGACGGATATAAGTGAGAAAATATCGTTTTTTTTTTGTCACGGTTATCAAACTTTATGTCCGTCACTATTTTTCTGGGCAAAAATGTATATTTCAATTAGAATCACCACAAAAAATAGTCCATCTGCCAAGTTGATATTTTTCTCTCTCTAAAAATTGATTCTCTGCCTTCTCTCTACAACCTAACTTCCCACCGCAAAGCCACCATGGCCGCCCCACCGTGCGTTGGTGCAGGTGGGGCGGCGGCCAGATTCCGGCCTAGCCTTTGATTTGTTTTCCGTCAAGATGTGTGTTGGGTTCTTTGAGGTTAGGGTACTATAGTGGCCGACGGGGACAACGGCGGTGCGGTGAGGCGCCATCTACCTCAGTCTGTGCCGATCTCTCTAGATCTATGTAGATCTGGATTTTTTCCTTGATCTACTAGCTCGATTTGACCGAATCGATGTGACTGGGATTTCACCAGCGGTGGCCAAAATCCTGTCGGTAGAGTGCGGGATTTATAGGCTGTGGGTTGATTGTGCTTAATAATATGCTTGATTGACGAGGTTGTCGTTGCTATGGTGTTTTTCTTAAATTTCGACAGTGGCCGAATTTCCACCGGCGGTGGCAGAAATTTTTCGGCAGCAGTGCGGGCTCAAAAGTAGGCTGGGGGTTGAATATTGGGTTTACTGGATTCTATTTTTGAGTTTTCGTGTGGTAGAATGGGTTGTCCTCGGGTAGGGGGGATAAGGCCTCGGGGGGGGGCTTAAGGGTTTGGGTGCGCGTGTGTGTGGGGGGTTGAGGCCTTGGGAGGGGGAGAGGGGGGGGGGCGGGATAATAGGGTAACCTGCTCTAGGAGTATAAGAGGGTTGGGGGGTGGGGTTACAGTCTAGCTTAGCCGGATGTGATTGTTGGTTTGTTCCCCAGGCTTTTCGGTTGCCGTGTTTTGGGGTGGCAATGTTGGTAAAATATGGTGACCCATGCAAGTTTTACATCCTCTTGTTTTTGCGCTGCGATCCCTTTGGTTATTGAGTTCACCTTCAATTTTTGTATGGCTACTAATTCGTACTTCCTCATTGTAATCTTTGTACTTTTATATTTTGTTTGTATCGGTTTTATTTGTTGTTGTTTATAACCTGTAGGCCTTCACATGTTACTTTAAGTTAGGCTGAAGTGTAGGATATGCTCTGCTTCAGTTTAATTGTAATTAGTATATGGCCTATAGGTTAGTTGTTTATTTTCTTGTATACACTGAGTTACGAATATGTCGTGACCTTTTCAGCCGTTTGGCAAAATCTTGTAATCGCTACAAAGCGCTTTAATTTCAATGCTATTCTCATCTTTATCAACAAAAAAAAAATTAGAATCACCAAAACACAAAAGCTCATATAGAAACCTTACATTTTCTATCATAACTACCATTTGGTGTATCTGGACTCACCGAAACCATCTCATTTTCCGACAAACTGATTTCAAACCTAGTTTTGCAATTAGTTGTATCCAAATATTAAATCAAAATGTTAAAACAACCTTCACACTAAACATCCTTCAACCTAGTTTAACTCCTAAAACTTTATCCCAAAAACTCCCTTTCCATATTCACAAGGATGTTCTACCATGCACCTGCCAGAATAAACAACATGTGCAAATATTTTTAGCTGTTTGCTTCAACCCCAAAAACCTAAAAGCTGGGATTGGATTCTCATGTATAAACCATCTTCAGCAGCGTTGTGGATCTGCTGCCATCACTATTACTGCTTCAGACCTCACAACAGCCATGGCAAAAGGGGTGTTAACTATAGTTCAATGGGCACAAAAACAGATTTTGCTACATATCAATATTCTTACAAATTACAAATCTCTTCTATCACAGATGACAGACAGTGAAGATATCGCAGACCAGGTGGCGCCAATTTTATATGATACATGTTATTTAGCTGTTAATCTTCATTACTGCAGTATTGACAGGGGGCAACCGTCTTACAACTAAAAGAGGCCAGATCTCTAGTAACTTTTGCATGTCACGCCCGGATTGATGTTTATCAAGACTGGGTCAATAAGAATCTGCTGCAACGAGATCTCGCGCTCTTTACCTTTTGCTTTTTGTAGTGCAAGAACGATACTTTATTTTGGTGCCACTATGTTTCTTATTTCTATATTTGTATTCATGTTTTTTTCTTTGACATGGGCGCCATATACAGCCGTAAAGGCTAATGTGTCACATCTTTTATAAACTTTCTTATCAACACAATTCTCCTCATTATCAAAAAAAAAAAAATTATATTCAAGTAACCTTGCAGAACAAGACAAATTTTAATCAAAAGATTCTTCTTACAGTCACCATCTAAAAGAACATTTGTTTCCATCACAACAATAATCACTAAAATGGTATCTCATTAAGCAGTGGAGTAGCACTTTTCTTTACTCAATTCCCACCTTTTTATATTTAAAACAAATTTAGCACCAATTTATCTTTACTCTGTTTTATTGGCACATACCACACCAATTTAAAGAATTTAATCTTGAAAATACTTGTAATATTTATTTATTTATTTATTTGTAATAACTAACAAATAAACAATGTAAAAGATAAGGTGAAACTTATCCATTAATTGCTGGTATAAATTTCAAATTAGTCCTCAACCACCAAATGGAGTAGACCATAATTCTAATTACTCCTCCACCCTCCACTCTCTCTCTCTCTCTCTCTCTAGAAAAGATTTCTAGTTAATTTAATTTTCTCTCTCTAAACCTCCCACTCCCAATATAAAACCCCCCCTCCACCCTCCATCTTTCCCTTCTCTCCTCTCCCTCTTTTCCCTCTCTGGTCGTAAACACACTTTCTCTCTCTATATTTCTCCATATATATATCTACGCGTATATATACGTTTCTCTGTTCCTAAAGGGCGGGCAGATAGTACAATACGAGCAGCAGCATGGCCGCCAACAATGGAGTCTCGCCATCACCGGCGTCGGGCCTGATCGTGAGCTTCGGAGAGATGCTGATCGACTTCGTCCCCACGGCCTCCGGCGTGTCCCTGGCCGAGGCCCCGGGCTTCCTCAAGGCCCCCGGCGGCGCCCCGGCCAACGTCGCGATCGCCGTCTCCCGCCTCGGCGGCAGGGCCGCCTTCGTCGGCAAGCTCGGGGACGACGAGTTCGGCCGCATGCTCGCCGGAATCCTCGAGCAGAACGGCGTCTCCGGCGAGGGCATCACCTTCGACACCGGCGCCCGCACCGCGCTCGCCTTCGTGACGCTACGCGCCGACGGGGAGCGCGAGTTCATGTTCTACCGGAACCCCAGCGCCGACATGCTGCTCACGCCCGACGAGCTCAACCTCGACCTTATTAGATCTGTACGTAATTCGCTCGATCCTCTGTTACTTCTTTAATTTCAAAGTCAATGACACTTTAAACAATTGCAGCTTGCTTCGTAAAATTCGCATCAATAATCTTTTAACCATATCCTTACATTGTCTGTGTGTATTTGGTTTAAGATTCTCTCGATGTTTGCTAATCTCGTTTTGGAATCTGAAAAACTCTTGATTCTTATTCCGATTGTATGACGATGCCGATGCCATCATCAACCGATAAATACTCACTAGTGAACAAATGTCACTAATAATACTTAGCGGGCAAACATAATTATCTCTAGTAGCAGTGAACATTGGTGTGATTGTAATCGGCGGGTGCGTTCCGGCAACAGGTGTGTATATCTTGTTTAGGATTCTCTCCGAATTTTGCTAATCCCATTTGGATTCTCATGGATCGGGGTGTTAATCGCACGCGCCTTAAATTAGGTACTCACATCCTTGGCGTTTCCTTACTGACGGCTTTATTGGGGTTGACCTGCAATTAATTGCTAGCACCATGTGGGGTGATCAGCAAGTTAATATATTTGATACATTTAACGACGAAGAACTATTTAAAGAAACTTAGCTTCCTTCCCCCAGATCTGTAGATTGATTTTGATTGATTAACCATACGTTTATGGAATAATCCATTGGGCTTTTAAGTTAGATTCCTGTGGTAAGTAATTTTGTAAGAGCTCGTGGGTTGTTTAAAATTTCTTTAATTTCTGCTCGGAAATATATGAATTTGATATTTCGAAGTAGCCCCAGCCCATTCCAGTAGCTAATTCTTAATGGGTGGGGGCTAAATTACATATGGGTCAAAATCATGCTATGATATTTGTGTCTTGTGTGGCCTACTTTATGTGCACCAAAATTTGTCGTTAAAGGAAAGAAAGTTTTGATGATCATTCAATATATTCTGAATATAACTTTACAGAAAAATTTTAGCTGCAAGTAAAAGAGCAAAAGGTTTCATATAACGATCATTAAATACGTGAAGAAAAGTTTCGTGCACTACACTTTGTGACAGAAATGTCCAGCCAACCCGCTTTCCTTCCCAAACTTTGAGACACCATTTTGCGTCGTTGGGTGGGTTGTTGTTACCCAACTTTGAACTCCTTCCGCAGTAGGTAGAGATTCATTGAATTTCTCAGGCGGACTCCACATCCGCTGTGCTTTTCATCTTTATCCACTTTCTCGAATTACGGTTCCTCTCTCTTTCTCTCTCTTTAATAGTACTGCGTGGTCAGAGTATTATTGTATGGATAAAGAGATTATTGAAGTTGTCATTGAGTACCATTTTAGCAATAAAAACGTGTCATCAAATCGTCAAAGCTTGTGCTTCTTAACGATCCAAATCTGGGTTTAGGCGAAACTCAAATTAGCCCAAGCCCAGTTTTAATAGTAACAAGCAGTAGGTTCTTATTACACTCTGGGGACTTGGGGTGGACAGGTTGAGTAATGAAAGGAGCCTACCCTATAAGCTAAGTTGGGGAAGTATTACCTAAATAAATTTAGTACTCACACGCTTTATTACCTGTTTTTCAACCCAAATTATGGACTACCTAACACCTTGGTTGTCCACAACTATATTTACCAGAGTATTTTTTTTTTTATCTTTTTAGAGTTATATATACAAAATTGGAGAGTTGATACTTCAGTTGATAGTGGTTGCAATTTGACGGTTTTTTTTTTTTTTTACTTTTTACTGTAGGGTAAAGTTTTCCATTACGGGTCGATAAGTTTGATTGTGGAGCCATGTAGATCGGCTCACCTAAAGGCTATGGAGGTGGCAAAGGATGCAGGTGCACTGCTCTCTTATGACCCAAACCTCCGGCTGCCACTGTGGCCATCCCCCGAGGAGGCGCGTGAGCAGATCATGAGCATCTGGGAGAAGGCAGACGTGATCAAGGTCAGCGACGTCGAGCTCGAGTTCCTCACTGGCAGTGACAAGATTGATGATGAGTCGGCGATGTCCTTGTGGCACCCCAATTTGAAGCTCCTCTTGGTTACCCTTGGAGAGAAGGGCTGCAGATATTACACTAAGGTATGCAAATGCTGCTCTCTAACTTGTTTCTGAATATAAAAGCTGTAAAAGGTAGGTGAGGGATGAAATGCTATATTTCCAGTTGCAGGTCCTACCACATTTAACATTTATAGTACTATGTCTTTTAGATAGTGCTGCCATAATTGTTTATACAGTGGCATAAACCATGCTTAATAATATACAGTCGTACTTTTAGTTTCTTACTATCATGTTACTGCAACAAGTAGTGGAGTCTGACTCCTCACCTTGGATTTGAAGAAAGTATGAACAGTATGCTGGTCCCAAAAAACCCAGATCTCGCCTCACCTAATGCGACCTGGCATTATTAATTTGGAATCATAGGATGGCTACCAATTGGCCATTTTGTTGGTTGACTAGTTGGAAATTTAATCATGCTGCCCTTTAGTTGGTGCAGGAAGAAATTTTGTTCATGCCAAGTCGACCACTTAGCCTAAAAGTCCAAAACTAAGGGGGTGCATTTTTTATCGAAGCTTTACTTAGAAGTCAAATTCCAACAAATGCATGAAACTCTTTCTAGGCCTAACAGTTGTTCTCCATCCCACGTATGCACAATGCAGAACTTCCATGGATCTGTGGACGCTTTCCATGTTACAGCAGTTGATACAACAGGAGCTGGTGATTCGTTCGTCGGTGCGCTCTTATGCAAGATTGTCGACGACCAATCTGTGCTCGAGGTAACTACATTTTGTATTCCATATAGCATTCAAATCCTCTACTTTGGCTGTTAACAAATGAGACCTTTGATGGTTGAGCTAATTATGATTGAGATGGATGGGAACTTGCAGGATGAAGCAAGGTTGAAGGAAATACTTAGATTTGCATGTGCATGTGGAGCCATCACAACCACCAAAAAAGGGGCTATCCCTGCGCTTCCCACGGAGTCCCAAGTCCTGAGTCTTCTTAATGGAGAATAGAAGTGGGGTTTCTTCTTTTTCGGTTTTCCCCTTTGCGATTCAGTTGAAGTAGTCTTCCGATATCTGAGATCTGTGGTTTTCTTTTCTATTTGCAATGATGAAGGATGTGCACTTAAATGTATTTTGCCTAAAGGTATTAATGAATAAAATCATCGTGTTGGTCATTTGTCCATGCCTGCCCATGTGCTCCTTGCCTTTTCCTGTTCACTTTTCTCAATCACTCCAAGTTTTCCGCATGTTGAGGCCATCACGCGCTCTGGTTTCCCAACGTTCCGCCCACTTATGCGAAAGAATTACATTGTAGAGTGGTACCTGATGTCTCAGTTGAAGCAGAACGTTGGTGATCGCCTCATCTTCTTTCATGTTCCATCCTTCTTTTCTGTTCTTGCTCCTTGTAGATGTAAGGTTTTATGAATGGTGAGCTAGATGCACTATGGAGTGAAACCAGTGCAAGGGTGGTGGGTGTCAAACTTAACTCCATCTTTAATCCCAGTCCCCTAGCCCCGTTATCATGGTTACCATTTCCGCGATCCATTTTACAACCGAATAATGACCGAGAGGCTCATGCCAGCAAACCTAGAGGGCCATCTAGTCGAACAACCCTAAGTTGGATCTGAAAGGCCCACAGTCATATGAGGTCGATCATCACCAAAAGCCAAGACTGCAATCGGCAAGTGATGGATACTACATTGAATTCGTAATGGTAAAACAACATACAAGCCTCACATCAAGCACCTCAGATGTGATTCCGCACAAATTGACAACTCTCTCCCCATTTGAAGCTAAACCTAAGACCAAATCCAGCCGATTTCTGCAGATCTGAACAAATTGACTTGATTGGCCCCCTTCTACTTCCCCCATTGTCAACTCGCTTGCCCTGGCTCAAAGAACACTCCTGAGGAAGTGACTTCCAATTTATCTTTATATATGGAACCTAGAGCGGGACCTAGTTCTTCAAGCAGAATTTCAAGTACAATCACAAAACAAAAAATACAAAAGAAGGCAGGACCTCCCATGGGTGGTGATGTGCGCGAGTCTTCAGTCTACAGATTTTCAGTCAAAAAGCGCGTCTCCTTAATACAGCAACCAAGGGTAAGCGAATTTCACCAAGACGGACTAACGGCAAGTGACGTAAACCTATCCTCCGTTCATACAATGCATGGCAAGTATTCTAAGACTCAAAAGGGGAAGTTAGAGTGCGAATTTCGACACTCTTTAAACATCGCATACACAACTACGTGAAGAATTGGCTCTCATGCCTGGACAAAGAGTGCATTACAAGAAGCAAGAAAAAATTGGAACTAATAGCAAATTCTCATTATGGGGGAGCGATGACAGTGATATTGTATAGCTCTACTCTTCATAATTTGCTTCCAAGTATCTTTAGCATTGCTCTTCATAAGTGACAGTGGGAAGCTTCAAGAGGTTTTGGTCTTTAAAGTAGCTAAAGAGTAAAGTACGAACCAGAAAGTCACAGTGAGTGTCGCGACACTTATCCTACCTTGGGACGAAAATCTTGTTCCAACATCAAATAAGGAACTGTATCAACCTAATATTGTGTGCCTTCTCCATTTGACACTTAAATATGTAAGTATTGTTTTGACACAAAGAACCCTAAATGTGGCTTGTAGATAAAGCCAAAAAATATGGGTAAATTTCAGTACATTTGTTGCACAAAAAGGGTGATTTGTAAAGATGGTACAAGACCGAATAAAGGCGTCACACCGAAACACAAACCTCAAAGCAGCAAACAATCTAGCAAAAGAAAAACAACGATTTTCGCAGCTGAACCTCCTCCATAAATCTGTACGAAGGCAGAAACCAAACCAATAATCCGTTGGGCACAAGCCCGTGAAAGACCAAAACAGCCCACAGGTAACCAACAAAACCAAGTCACAAAGACCACCGAGATAAAGTCCTACCACCACACTTCAACAAGGCCCACAATCTAGAATCTCAAAGCCGAAGACAAGGGGCTCAGCACAATTAACCAAAGGCCACATTTCGATAGAAGCTGCACAGAGAAAATGCCAGCACAAGATAATTAAAGGTAAAGCCCAACCAAATGGCTAAACAAGCACAAATCTGGGCAAAACCAAAAGGATTCACCTGCCAAGCTCTGCAACACCGAAACCCACGAACCGCTGTGGATTAAACCACAGACGCCATCCAACAACAACATCTAGCACCGTCTTTTAAACCAGCGACCACCTACATACAGCGTCCGCAATCCATCATAGTGGCTAACAACCTGCCAAATCTCACAGCTGAAGCAACCAACCTGAAGTCTCAAATTAGCCACGCCATCTGAAACCACCACAAATCGAGATGCAAATCGAGCCAGACCCATAATCACATGCACCAAGAACCATCAGAACGTCCTCCAAATAGCCAAACGCCACAAATCAGCAACTGAAGTACATCGATCCACACCAAACCACCACAAAGGAACAAGAATAGCCCATCCTTAGCTGCACGGAGCAGGGGCGGCGGTGGGAGGAGAACACGGGCGGGGGAGAGTAAGCACCTGGAAGAATCTTAAGGTCGGGAGCGGCTTAAATAAATAAAAGCGTAAAGCGTATTACCATTTGTTTAGTATGTTTACACCTAATTATGGTGCACACTTTTTTCTTTCAAAATACCATAAGTAACAGTGAATTTTTACTTTGTACTCGTCACATCAAGTGGCTACCACCTACTTGGCTTTGAAAATACCAAAGGTAAAAGTAGTTTTGTTGTTGCTGTTCCCTTCTCGAGCCATTTCTATGCGGCACATCTCCCATCTATTAGGGTTAGACATGAGGCCAAAAATGAAATGTGGGGGGTGGGTTGGGGGGGGGGGAGAGAGAGAGAGAGAGCACTGATTGACATAATCTCTCGATGAGGGTAGTCAGCAACGGACAAAGAGGCTTGAAGAACTTGAAGGAAGAGGCAAACAAGAAGTTAAGTCAAAAAGGGCTTGATTTTCAGGTATTCTCTCACTTGTTCCATGCATCTTTGTCCAGCTAACGTGATCGAGTTCCCATGTTAGCTTCAGACGCTATCCCATGAAGCTCCTAACTTGAAATCGCAAAAGCAAGTTTCCGAGAGAGAAGTGTCCCCATATGAAGAGTTTCTGCTACTAAGAGCCCATCACAAGTTTATAGACAACCCATTTCCAGATTGCACCCATTGGCAATCTATGACCAATAAATCACCACCACGGAACATTCGGCAGGAAAGCAATAGATGCTCTCCGCCCCACATTCCACCATCAGCGCCACCACTGGCTTGAACAACAGATCAACGCCGCCAGCACTAATCAACCAACGAACACATTTGCACTAACTAGACGGAAAAATAAAGAAACCACATACCTACCAAAAAAATAAAATAAAGAAACCACATGAAACAAGAATTCCAAAGAGAAACACACGAAGTGACAAGAACACCAAGTACAACAAGATGGTACTGAAAGTATATCGCGGCACCAAGAAAAACAAAAAAGAAAGAAAAACAATGAGACAAGAAAACAAGAACAATATAGTACGCATGTATAAACTTATACAAACTATCTTGCCAGACGCACGGTATAACGTTGTCCGCCGTTCACCGGCTATTAGACGCCTGACTCTGAAATCCCTAGGATCAGAATCCTAGGGTTCTGATACTGGTTAAATTGAGAAAAGAGACCGAATTGCATTACCGAGCAACGCCAATGGATTTATGTAAAACCGTAGACTTAAGTAGATAACCATAACCCTCACACTCGATGTATCTAGAAGTTCTTTAGCATGAAGAAATGGATTAAAGCTCAAAACTGTCACAAATTCAAACTACATACGTAGGCCTAAAAAAAGTACCTTAATTTTTATACTACAGTAACTTCAGCGGTCCAGTTTGTGGTTTAATGTGTCAAAGGACCAATATTTTTTTCTTTCTTTCAATTAAATTACAGGAGAGGGAGAAGTCCCTTTGACGGGTGAACCCCGATTTACGTCAATTAAATTTTTCTTAACCGCAGACCAATCCTGGGTCTCGCCAATATAACCTCACTTGGTATTATAACCAGCAAATGAACTCAACAAGGAACATAGTCCACTTCATCATATCGATTCATTAAAGTTGATTTGATACAGAAGAAAAGAAGAAGAAATAATATTCAAGAGTTCCCAATGTATCTCGGCTGATATTCTAATAAATTAGAAATTATGAGCTACCTTCACCTATAGTTATACTGAGCGCTGTCTTCTTCAATTGATATGCAATTATCCAACTCACACAATTATTAAGCAGAATATATTGTCTGATTTATGCAGTTAATGAAGCTAAAAATTCCCTAAGCAATATCTTGTACCACGTAAGATACAAAATGTGATACTACGGTACAAGTACTTATAGAGCGCTATGCACATGAACATACAATCGATGTCTTTCTAGTTTGGCCGTTGTATTAACTCGTGTATAAAACCAATGCGCACTGCTTTCTTTTTGTTCTCGTATTTTTACTTGTATAAAAGCGATTGTACATTATCTATACTACTTAGTAATCACTAAGCACACTTAACCCATTGAAACTTCCAAAAATCATGAAAGAAATAACTTTACATTCTCATAAAAATAGTTGGAAAATAACCTAAAATATTTGCAGAAAAAGGTAGCATGTATCCTTCATACTAATGGCTCCATTAAAATAGCGGTTGACGAACAAGTTCCAAGCTAAAACATATAGACAGTCTGGGACCAACCCTTTAACGTCTGATTTATCGTAATATCGGGCCTCTAATTTTTGCAAAAGGTTCTCCTATAGTCCCTCAGATGGGCTTTCAGTCCAAACAAGTCATCATTACAACATACAAAATGCATTAATAGGCTGTTCAAACTCTATTATAAAATTCATCATGTAGTTCAATAAAGTATAATAACATTTTTGATGGTGGTGGTAATATGTTTTTGAAGTGGCTAATGTGTTTTTCAACCTTTCAAGGACATCAAGTGTGGAATCTCAATCTTTGTGAGAAGCAAAGTTAATTTCAAAGAACAGCACTTCAAGAGATTATCACTAAAGCACCATTGCTTGTGGACCACAGCCACTAACCTCCATCTTCAAAGACACCCAAACATGCCTACATCTTTCCCATTTTGTCTGAATGCACGCCAGGAACGCCTCTGCCCAAGGTTCATGGCGCCCTCCCATGCTAAGCTCATAAGGCACCGAGAAACTGTTTCAACCATCCAACATCAGCAAACAGTATTCAAGATGTAGCCTGAATAAAACCTCTTTTATAAATAGAGAGAATTAAAGAGCCCCACCTCATTAGTTCTTCTTGCACAGATCCTTTAGAAGAGTTGTCATTCCTGCAATGGTAAAAAAGAAAGAGTCAGCATATGTTAAGCCTAAATGAACAGTCTATTGTTCTTCAGGGTTCAACTGATTTAATAAAGTGTACGCCACATTCAACTAGCAGTAGAAATGTATAGTAGTCCTTGCTTCCATGGTGAGTATCAACTTGGTAAGACGAAAGGCTCAATTATCAGGAGCCAGTCGACGATATCTTCCCACAGAATTCCACAGAGACATCTTTGGTGCTAAAAGAGACGTATTTTCTTGAGATTTGATTCGCAAATTGTTTCTTATTTAAGTTTTCAGATTATCTAGAAGAATTTTTTTTTATGCTCAAAATTTTAAGTCACTTGTCTTTTAGATTTCATAGTTTCAGGTGAAGGCCCGAGAGTTAAAACTTAGCATTTGATCTTGCTCCATTATAGTAAATGTTGTAAAAAATACAAGACAGTTATCTTTGGACAATAAACTTCAAGCAAGGTACGTAACCATTATAAAGGTATCAGAAGATTTTTGAGACGAATGGTTCTAATTTTACAGCCCAAATTGCCCACTACCTAGCATCCATACTAATATAATTCGTTTTATACCGACCGCAACTGAATAACCCAAATAAAGTGCACCCTGCGAAATGAGAATACAGGCGAACCTATTTTTTTGGGTACCGGGCTGTAAGACAAGGACTTCTTGGTAATTGAAGCGGGGAGAACACCCTCTATCACCATTTTGTGAACTCGCAACTACATTTCCAAGTTCTACTCTCAAGTCTCAAACTCTCAAGCTCGTGATCTCCATGAAAGAAGTCTATCTCTTGAACTCTAAAGTTGTTTAATTCTGAACAAACCTCGGGAAGGGAAATACTAACCTGCAGACTAAGATTTCAAAAAGATGAATGGACTTGGTGGAAAGATTGTAAATGGCATCTGTAATATGTTCCTTGCCGAACAAATACACCACTGGATACCCAAGAAGCCATCTGCAGCATAATACCCAGTTTACTGGAAGTATAAAGCAACAGCGGCTTCTAAAAACAAATTATAAACGCATTAGCAGAAAAGTACATGATAGCAGTCACGTGAAATTTGATAAAAAATCAAAATAGCAAATTATCACATAACCATGTCTACAAGTCTCGCTCGCTTAGTCAAATTGAAGCCACCTTATACTTAACAAACTCCAATATTCAAGTCATTACTAACCTTGCATTTTGTTTCTACGCGCATGCACGCGTAGTACTAAAAACTGATGACTGCAGAATTTCTCTTAACCGGTATCTCTTATCAGAGGCGCCAAAACGAGGGCAACCAACGTATACGAAGAGTATACACTGATCAGATATACAACTCACAAAAGTATTCAGAAAGTTGAATAAATGCCCTCGAAAAACTTAAGTATCCAGGACCAATCCTTAAGCTTAGGAATAAGCAGCTCCAGTTACTGTAAAACATGATACTGTTTGTTCACTTGACCAATATAGTAACAAGTCAAGTCTATTAGCAACCCTGCCTAGCCCAAGTTAACAGGTACCTCTAAAAGGAGGACTGATTAATTAGTTCCATCTTCCAGCTAAAGTTAACAGATACAGGCATCTCTTGTTCACAGCATGGCAAGAAAAATGGTTCTCTTCCCAGAGAAAGATAGAGACGAGTTCAATGGTTTGAATCTCAGTTGCAGGATTCTCCATTTTTTGTGAAGCTCCTGCCCGGAACCTTGCTCCCGACCAGAACCTTGCTCCCGAACCTCACACCTGCTCCCATCCCACCCCAAAACCCTCTATACTAGAGACAATCCCCGTCAGAGCCTCCCACCCCGTCCCTTTTCCACCACGCTTCGGTGCAACTAAGGTTTGGATAAGAGACCTACCTGGGATTTATAACTATATATAAATACATATAGATATATATATATACGTATGTAGACATATATATATATATATATATATATATATATATATATGAACATAGTCATATGTATATATGCATATATGTTCATAGAATTGCAGCCAATCAAAAGAGTCTGTCCATCTACTTACAAGACCTCACCACCCTTGGACCTTGTTTCTCAGGAAAAAAAAAAAAAAAAACCAGCCCCATAAGCCTAGAGATAACAAAATAATGTAGAGAAAAAACCTACACAGACCCAAACTTTATTTTTCATGCCTGTAATTCCTCCAAGATGTGTCAACCAAACAAGATGTTAAACACATGGGTCCAATGCATTGCAAGGATCCTAGACTCATCTAATTAGCAATGGTCTTGATATTGGTTTCGAAATTTCCAATTGGTTTTGGTTTGTGGTGGTGAGTCTCCATAATTTCCACTAATAGCAGAAAGGCATTTTAAGTAAATTTTGAGGCGTCTTTCAGTAGAGTACTTGTACAAAGTGCCATTTTCGAAGCAAGTCAAAGGAATCTTGCCATATTTTTTAGAAAGTTGGCCAGAATCCTTGATCCTAATTTGCGAAGTTTTCTGTTAGCTACTTATTCTTTTCCTTAACATACTGTAGGTACCCAATTTTTATGCGTATATTTCTAACTCCCATGCATGCATGACAGTATCAAGATAATACATATAAACTCAAAAGTATATTTTCTAACTCGAAACACATCAAGGCGTGATAAGATTGGTCATCATCATCTTAAAGCGTGAAGTTTTTAACCAGATAAGGGGCAGTATGCATTTTAAGTAATAGCATTCTAAATACAAGAATACATGTCTGATACTGTAAGCAGTTGAGGGTTCTAATGACAAAAACGAAATCTAAAAACTCCTATATAAAGCTTAAGGTATTTATTTTTAAAATTCCTGGACATATCTGGACAAACTATTCAAAGGTTACAAAGATGGCCAATTGCTTTAAACAGAAGGAGTAAAAACTACAGAACTGCAAGAGAAATGTAAAAGATTTTCCCAGAAAATTAATGCTTGCAATCGAGGCAAAGTACGGAAGTACCCATTAAGGGTTGGCACTGTGACCTCTGAGTTTTGCATGCAGCTACTGAGATCAATAAAGTCCAAAGACTGAGAAGTAAATAGCTTGCCATCAGAAGATTCAGCATTAGCAATTGAAACAGTCCCATAACATTTGAAGGTATCAGTGCCCGTCAAATCACCAAGAAAGACCGACGAGAACAACTTCTGAACGGATATAAGTTGTCTTCCCAAAGAGCTTTTTTCAGCTTCTGTTATCATCTAGAATGATGATGGAATGAGGAAATATGGAAACACTGGAAAAGACCCAAAAAAATCTGGTAAACTGATATCATTTTAACAGAACAGACCTTTGGAGGATCCTGTTCAATGTCCACAAAATACAGTTTCAATTCTGAGTTCAAACTTGACTTAACAAGCTCTGCAAGACCTTTCACGTGTATCAAATATACCATATCTTCTATTACCATGACTCGAAGAAACTCAAAAATCGTAGACTCCTGCAGTCAAACACATACATTTAGAAAAAGTCAATACACTCTTCGCAATTGGCATGGAGTTCCTAACAAGCAACAGGTCATGCATTACTATAATACAAAACTATTTAGTAATTTCCTTTTGAAATTCTAGAACCCAAAATCACATTGTAAGGCATTTATTATTTCTAAGGGATGCATATATTTGGAAGATTCTAAGACAGACAGGAACAACTAGGATAACGTCTCTATCAACCATGATACAACGGCAATTGAGTTGTGTCAGAAAAATGATTCATAAGATAGAGTGGCACCACCTTTTGGCTAAACTTGAGAAACGAGCATAATCGTTCTCTCAATTCAGGCATCTTTCCGCCATAGTCCACCATTATAACAGCCCTCATCCCCGTGCATAAGGCCAACATGTCTGCCACAAGAAATATTATTAGGTCAAAAATCAGATGAATTATATGCATAAGTGAATAAGAGTGTTTTAGAATCAAAAGACTCCATCAAAATTTACACCCTCCATCTATCTGCAAATTTAATATTGTTCCTCAATCATCCCCAATCTGCACTTGAGCCCTCCCCTTTGCATTCCATCCGTCAATTCCAAGAAATCATGTTCCATATTCTTGTCACATTTGTTAAAATGTGACGGGCTTAAGAGTAAAACATATGATGAATGTGCATCAAGTTGTAGATTCCGTTAACTATAAGATGTAAACGCAAATCGAGGAATACAAAAGAGAGTGAATAGTGTCTTAAGGCCAGAAATTGCATGTAATCAGGCAAAAATTTAAAGATCATTGTTTCAAAACATTTAGCGAAGAAAAACATTTCATGCTTTTCAAGTCGACAAACTCAAAGCCGGGGTAATTGCAAAGTTGCAACATTTCCTCAAAACCCATTGCACTCTTGTTGAATTCTTCATTCTAAAGTTTTTGCCCTTCATTGTCGAGACATAATTGCAGATGTAAAGTGCAAGAGACATTTTTTGCTTATCTTTCTTTGACACTCCCAACTTGACCACTCCCTCCTCATCCTCCTCCACCCTTTCTTTCCTTGTCTCCTCCACGACCTATCTAGTCCTCACCAGGGTTTCAAATCGGTTGATTCCCTCTCATGTTCTTCCAATTGATTCACCGTTGCACTTGGGAGCTTCATGTCAAAAGTCTTCAATGATGATAAACCTAGTAAGCATCGACACCTCATATGGGTCAAGGTATCGCGTCCGACACCTATCGACTGCCCGACATCGCCAGACACATGTCACACACCTCACTGAGGTGTCTGATTTTTTTTTATTTTTTAACTATCGGGCACTGTGTCAGACACTTCTTGAAGAAGTATCGATCCGTATGGGCCTAAAATATAATCTGGGGCTTTATTAGATATTAAATTTATAACGAAACCCTAAAGTTAGATCGACAAACCTTTCTCTTTCTCTATGCAGCTGCTGCTGGGTCTGCCTAACCAAGAGGGGTCGAAGACAAAGGAGACGGAGGACTTAGCATCTCGATGGAGGATCTAGCTGGATTCCAACCAGAGGTACCCCTTCTTATTTTTCTCATCTCTTGTTCTTTTTCTACTTTCTTGTTACCGAGGCCTCTGTAATGTCTCAATTTTGAGACATGATGACGTCTTTCTTTCTCATCCTTTTTGAAACAAATTCTGGTTTTTTGGAAATTGCGGTGTCCGATATCCCGGTTGATGTTGCAATCAGCGTCGGCGTCCGTGCTACCTAGTGATAGCCATTGTTGTACTAGAATTGGGAGCTTCATGAATGGGGTCTGACTTCAGGCAAAGGCCACCCTTAGCTAGTAGGCTATAGCGGTCGTAATTCTACAGGAGATGGACGATGGCAAGTGTTTGGGCTTAAACCTGGTCTTACGCGAAACTTGAAGAGGTGTTCCCCGAAAGGACCTACCAGTTATCAGACCCAATAATTTATGTCTGTGAAAGGCCTATTAAGAACAAGTTCTTAGGAGGGTGCCAGTTACTTCAGTTGGTAACGTCTCGTGGCGATCACATTTGAAGAGAGACCAAACCCCTACTTATAAGGATACACGGGCCAATTAAGCCAGGAGGTACGTAAATAGTCAAGGGTCCCTTCAGTTTTTCTGCCTTTTAGTTGCCCAGCCTATATTAGGTACGAGGGCAAGGCACGTGAACTCGGGTAATGATATTGGGAACACGATTGAGAACAGGAAGGCTTTCTCTAAACTAGATAAGGAAAAGGAAAAGTAGCCTTACAACAAGTTAACACCTAAACGACTGAACAGAAGGAGGTTAGTACGATGAGCAAGCTACAACTGCTAGATGTTCACGTAACAAAAAGATATCCCCGGGCTACCCCTATTGTGTAGCCCAAGCGGCCTCCAACGGATAAAGAGAAAAAAAAAGAAGAAGCAAGTTCTTAGTACTAGATAAAAGTTTTCAAGCAATACTAGCTCACTTTATAGCCTTATATTCTGTATCTCTAGTTTAAAAATTACAGGAACGTATCAAAAAAAAAAAAAAATTTTGCATGATCAGCATGTTTCTTGGTTGCATCAAAGTATTCTGGGCACATTAATTATTTATCTCAAATTTCTCCCTTACATCTGTGCATGCATAGTCATTGAAGAACTCAGGCACATGTGCATAAAGTTCTGGATACTTTTGTACTGCATACAATACAGATAGAAGGATGCATGCTTGGAAACTCAGCATTTCCATCAGCATCTTTGAGTTCACCTTGATTTTGCATTCCCACGATGAATGCAAAAGAAAGCCACTTCTCAACCAACCACTTAGTCAAGGCCATGTCCTAGCTACACTTCATTTGCATATAGCATTGTCCAACTATTCTTTGGAGAGGGCTCTTCCTATACAATTTCCAATACGCAAGAGAAATATGTGCACGTGTGTGTTAGAGATGAAACCATAAGTGGGAATGGATCTAAATTTGGGACAGACCCTTTTGCCCAATTCTTGATCAAACAATGAAGATTCCAACCGGTAAGAAATTCTAAACTGGCTTGCAAAGATGTAAACCTGTCTCGAGGCGGCGCTTCGACGAGGCTTTGAGTCGCCATTTACATAGAGAAAGAGAGGCCTCCACCACTTTCAATGTCTCCTCCAGCTCCACACCCTCCTCCATTGTAGTCTATTTAAGAGCTGTGTTTTTGCATCAAACCCATCGAGAGATATTACTCTTGGCATCATTGCAAAATAAACCATGTGGTCTCACCCAATTGCAAAGAGTGCAGTCTAACCTACGGGTTTCGCGGCGGCTAGAGGTGTCAATGGGCCGGGCTTGGGCCGGCCCAGCCCGGGCCCAGCGGGCCAGACGTGAAAATGGGCCGGGGCCGGGCTAGAGAAGAGGGATATCTAGGCCCAGTCCAAGCCCTAGCCCTAGGCCCAATATTTAGGGCCGGGCTTGGGCCGGGCCCGGGCCAACTATTTTTTTCAAAATTTCTTGTTATTCAAAGTAAAAACTTGAATTGAGGTAATTTCTTATTATTATGTAAGCAAATTGTAATGTAGTACTATGACTAAGATTCTGTAATGGAGTATAAAATTTGTGCATGTAGTAATATATGTGTATGCAAGCAAGTAAAGCAACTAAAAATGCCTAGACACGCACACATAAATGTAGTAATATGTGTGTATACAATAATATTTCTAACATTTAAATATTCAAATTGATGGAGTTAAATTGAAGATAAATTTGTTCATAAGCTCTCATCCTTTTTTTCCGGGCTTGAGACCGGCTGCTTACCTATTTTTTTATATATATGAAAAAATATTTATCTTGCTTGTAAAAATTTATTCTGTGTGTGTTTGTGTGAAAATTATCTATATTTTGTGAAAAAAAATTATTCTAAAAACTTGAGAAAACAAAATAAATAGAAATTACCTAATCATCCAGAAGTATTTCAACGTCTAAGTCGCTGCTCCTCCTATCATCAATCGATTTATCTTGTTCGCGAAATTTTGCATCAAGATAATTCTTTCAACATACACATAGCTCGAGCGACTTTGGGTTAAGACGACTCCTCATGTCATCCAAAACCCTCCCGCTCGCTGAAAATGTCGATTCTGAAGCAACCGTGGAGGCTTGCACCGGCAGTACATCCCATGCAATTTATGATAAATTTTTATACATGTTTTTATTTTGTTTCCAAAAATTTAACAAATTAAAATTAACATGTTCTTGCATTGATAAAGTAGAATAATGATTAGAATTGGCATATAAACCAATCTCATTAAAAGAGGAAAAAGTAGACGAACCTGCCGAATTAGAAGAACCTTCACCTAGTAATTGTCTTGTTATTAGATGTTCAAGGCCCTTAAGGTATGGCGCATAATACATCTCACCAGTCAATGATGAAACTCGCCCGGGCACGTCAGCGGAATTATGATAGAGGTTGAACATATCCTCAAATGCCTTACTTACTTTCACTGTGAGTTTGATTGTGTCTGCTTCTGTGTAGGTCATTAATCTCGATATCTCTTGTATCGAGACGTTCACGCCATGAAACTTTAACTTATGATCTAAACAAGTAGCCACATCAAAAATAATAGACAGTTTCTTCCAATATTTATTAAACTTTTTATCCATCTCTTTTATTATTTCCTGAAAAGGTCCTACATATCTCCATTTTGTTAACATTGTAGCCATCTTGAGAATTTCTATTACAGCGATAAGAGAGGTGGGATAGTACGTACCAGACAATATATTGGTAGATGTGTAAAATACCTCTAAAAAGTCAGATAGGTGTGTAGCCATCTGCCATTCCGTGGGAGTTGGCAAGCCGTCTGGGAACGCGATTAGTAAAAAATGCGTATAGAGTTCTTTGTATGCCAGAATATGTAAAAGCATATGATATGTAGAGTTCTACCTATGAACTACATATGTAAGTGGTCTCCTACGAGACATATTATATTGAACACAAAATGCTTTAAATGTTGTGTTTTTTGGACCCGAACTATTAATAAACGCTGTCATACCCCTTATTTTGAGAAGAATATCTCATGCAGCAGTTAACACCATCTTGAACAATTAAATTAATTAACCAGCAAGTACAGGTTGAAGGCTTTCCTTTAAAGCTGCAACAACAACTTTATTGTTAGTAGCATTATCAAAACTAATACTCATAATCTTATTCTTTAATTTAAACGTGGTACATGCATTAATTATAATAGTAGCAACGTTAATTACATCGTGCGGAAAAGGAAAGAGTTTGAAAGTGATGATTTTCTTATTCATAGTCCAATCAACATCAATCCAATGGCCCGTCACAGAAGTATAACTAACAAAAGTAAACGGAGATTGTCAATTATCAAAAGTAAGACTAATTCTACCGTCAAAATGATCGAAATAATCAATCAAGCGTGCTTTCATTAACATTATACTGTCGGACTGCATCGGATCTAGTGGTGTTTCTATGAACCTTTTTGTACAAAGGTTACACGTAGGTGTTCATATATCTAGAGTGCTTAGCATTATCGGCAAAACTAAAGTCTTGTTCATCGTGAATAATAAATTCAACGAGACCGTCTCTTTGCTCTTGCTGATTATAAACAAATAATTTACCGTCAAAAGATAACTGCGTTTGGCTAGGTTTGACGTGGCCCTGTCGAGGTGCACACAAAGGGTAATGCCTGTTAAGATGTCTATTACCACTACCAGACGAAAATAATTTAGCATAGTACTTACATCGAGCTTTTCGGACGCCGTCCACCATAACTTCATCAAAATGATTCCAACACTAGCCTTTCTTTTTCTTCGCCTTTTGGAATTCTGGCTCACTACCGAAAGGATTGCTTGGCCCTTCTCCACGATGACCGCTCATCGGGTTAAGATTACGCCGCAGAGTAGTGGCTTCGCCAACCGAGCTGCGTCCTTGACTATAATTCGGGGTATCTTGTGAAGGCGTGTATTCAAGATCTAGAATGTTTTGATTGAACTCCCAATTGGCTTGGGTATCTATCATATAGCATGTACTCATTCGTCCAGGAACGAATGGTTGTGGTGGTGCTTGGATTGATGTTTGTGATGGGCGTGGTGGTGGTGGTATTTTTTCGAGATGATGATCCACGTTTCAGTTTCTTCAGTAATCCAGCCATATTTGACGCTAAACTTTTTTACTAGATTGAAAAATAAAATTAGTAAGAGTAACGAAATGCAAAGGAATAAGATCAGTAATTAATAATTAGAAATAACAATTAACTACTATACTTGTAATTCAAAATTGGTGAGAGTTAGTAATTAAAAATAATTTGGTAACAGTAATTAATAAGAATTCACTAATTAGTAATTAATAAACAAAAGAATTAGAATTAACAAATGAATAAGAGCAGTAGTTAGTAATTAGAATTTAGCAAGAGTAGTAATTAGTAAACAAGTAAGTAATACTTGTAATTGAAAATTGGAGAGGAAAATAGTAGCAAAGCTTGTAGAAATGTAGAATGTTTAGATAAGAGAGAGTAAGAAGATTGGTGTAAAAAATATGAAAGTATGGGTGTGAATTTATAGATTTTTCAAAGTCCACAAAAGACCAAAATGCCTTTTAAAACTAGTCGTTTATAGTTGTTAGAGAGAGTAAAAGTGTCAAAAACCTTAAAAGAGTTGTTAAAAATTAGTTGGACGAAAATACCCCCCCAAACTAACCGTTATATAGATGTTGAGGGGAGTAAAAGTGAAATTTAGACAAATAATGGGGAATCTGGGCGTTGGGGGAAAAGGAGGGGAAATCAAAAGTTTGAAAAATAGTGGGGCAACCCACTATAGGGCCAGAACAAGGGCCATAAAATTGGGCCAAAAACAGGGCCAAAAATGGGGCCAGTTACGGGCCAAAAGAGGGCTGGGTCGGGCCAACCCTAAGAAATCAGGCTAGGCCCTAAAAATTGGCCGGTTTTGGGCTAGCACTTTTTTAGGGTTGACCCGAGCTTTTTAGGGCCGGGCCGGGCCTAGATAAAATCTGGAAGAATTGTGGCCTGGCCCAAGGCCCTACAAGTTAGGGCCAGTACTATTCACTTATAGGGCCGGGCTAGCCCGAGCCTATATAAGGCCGGGTCAGGCAGCCCCGACCCTTTTGACACTTCTAGGGTTTTCGATACGAGCGATAATGCGTATTGACTGCGTTTGAAAGTGTTACTGTCCACACTTCTAAAAATTTTAATCATTGTTATAAAATTGATCTAATATGATCGAATTTGATACAAGCGATATTACAGGAAAAATGAAAGTGTATAATCTTGAAAAGTTGTTCTGCATTACTTTTGTGTATGTAAACATTAAAGGAGAGAACAAAACGAGGCTTTGGCATCAAATAAAACAGGATGCAACCTATATTGGTCACTATAATGGCAAGAGATTTCAATATAATCAGGTTTGAAAATGAAAAATCTGGAGGAAATGGATTGAATACTAGAGACAACAATGAATTTAATCAATGCTTGTATGAGAATCACTTTGAGGATATGCCTACTATGGGTGCATTTTACACATGACGCAACAATAGAGAGGAGGACCTTATAATGTGCAGATTGGATAAAGCCCTTCAAAATGAAAAATGGATGAGATTATATCCAATTACACAAGTAGAAGCACATGCTCCCAATTTATAAGATCATGCACTACTCACCATCAACATTATGCATGAGTATTATGAAGGAAAGAGGTCCTTTAAATTCTTTAACTTCTGGATGGAACATAGAAGCTTCAAGCAGTCCTTGAAAAGTACATAAAATGAGAAGGTTGATGGACATGCATGTCACCAACTAAAGACTATATTGAGAAAACTGAAGCCTGTGTTGAAAGGCCTCAATAAAAGCATATAGCAACATATCTGCTAGAGTTAATGAAACTTTCAAGGAGCTTCGGGAGGGGCAACATCAAATCCTATAGCAATAGAGGGCAACTTTGATTCCAAAAGCACATGAACTACACAGGCAATATTACCATTTGGTCTGAGCTGAAGAGGCTTTTAATCAACAAAAAGCTAGAGTCAAGGACTTAAGCCTAGGAGACAATAACATTACTTATTTCTATAGAAGATTGCAGATCCACATAGTCCACAATAGAGTGCTTGCTATTAACACAGAGGATGGAACAACATTCAGTGGTGCAAGAGAGGTTCCAAATAACCTATTGAACATTTCTCTAAATTTTTGGGATGTCCAGTGCCTTACATGCAACAAACAAAAGTTAGGCTACAACAAGTGATTGGCAAACATGTGACTGTTGAGGAACAAGCTATGCTTATAGCCCCTGTCTGTATATAAGAGGTCAAGGATGCAATGTTCTCTTGCAAACCGAATAAAGCCCCTGGCCTAAACGGCTATAGTGTTGAACTCTACTAGCAAAATTGGAGTGTGGTGGGCAAAGAAGTAACTACTGCTGTGTTGGAATTGCTAAACTCCAACAAATGTATCAAGTTCTTTAATAGTACAAGTTTGAACTTGATACCTAAAATCTCTTGTCCAAGCACTATGAAGGATTTTAGGCCAATAGCATGTTGCAATGTCATTTATAAGTGTGTATCCAAGATCCTCTGTGCAAGAATTAAAACAGTCCTACCACAATTGATAAGTAAGTTCAGTCTGCTTTTGTGGCCAAAAGATCTATTGCTGACAACATTCTACTCATGCAAAGACTTGTCAAGAACTATCATAAGAAATGGGGTGTACCTAGCCGTGTGATGGAGGTGGATCTTCAAAAAGCATATGATTCAGTGAGTTAGGATTTTTTAAGAGATGTGATGGAAGTGATGTTGTTTCCCCCCAAATTTGTTGGATGGATTATGCAATGTGTATCCACAGCTAGATTCTTTATTAATCTTAATGGTAATGTGGAAGGTTATTTAGGTAGCTCAAAGGGTTTAAGTTAAGGAGACCCTGTATCCCCTTACCTTTTCTTGTTGGTTATGGAAACGTTTTCTAGGCTTATGGACAGTTATGCTCAGAACAGTGGTTTTGCCTACCATCCTAAGTACGAGGAGCTCCAAGTACATCACTTATATTTTGCAGATTACTTATTCCTCTTGGCTAAAGCTAAAGAAAATACCCTAAGGATTATTAAGACAGCTCTGGTGGAGTTTGCAGAGTTATCTGGCCTAGCTCCTAACCTAAACAATAATTATATCTTCTTAGCTGGTGCGGAGGAAACAAGTACAAGGATTATGGCATATATCATTTGCATTCCTATCGAAAGATTTACAATTTCATACCTTGGAGTACCCCTAATATCCACCAAGCTGCAATATAATGATTGCAAAGTCCTAGTGGAAAAGCTATCTAAGAAAATCTTATGTTGTGCTACTAAATCATTATCATATGCAGGAAGGTTACAATTAGCTATTGCAGTATTAAGCAGCATGCATGTGTATTTGTGTTCAATCTTTATTATTCTCAAAAGGATCATCAAACATATTGAAGGGTAGATAAGAGTCTTTATATGGTATGGGAAAGATGTTAAATGCACATGAGCCAAGGGAGCATGGAAAGATTTATGCCTTCCAAAAAACGAAGGAGGTTTGGGATAAAAAAGAGCTGAGGAATGGGATAAAGCTGTTATTTGCAAACACCTTTAGGATCTTGCTCACATAAAGAACTCCTTATTGGTTCAGTGGTGTCATATTTTCATAATCAAACATCAGCACATATGGACATTCAAGCCACCGGTATGCTTGCCTTGGACTTGGTGTAAGATCTTGAAGATCAGAGATACGTTCAGTTAGTTCAATTTTCATAAAGTGGGAAATGGTAAATCAACCTGATTATGGCTGGATAGAAGGCTAATGGAGGTACCATTAACTGAGCAACATGGGCAAAGGATGATATATGACTTTGGACTAGAGATCAATGCAAAAGTGAATCTCAGAAGGTTAAATAATGCCTTGGCTATAAGACCTGTGCCTAATACTAATAACCTGATAAAATAATATGGAAATTAAACTTTACTGAAGAATTTACCATTAGAAGAGCTTGGGAAGGAATCAGAACAAGAGCACCAAAAACTCATTGGTGGAAACTGATTTGGTTTTTAGGTCACATACCTAAATGTGCTATGACAATATGGCTACTTTGTAAAGGTGGATTAAGAACTAAGCCAAAGCTCAAAGCCTGTAATGTAATACCATAAGAGCAATGTGTGCTATGCATGAGATGCCCTGAAACTGAAAGTCATCTATTTGTGCTATGCTCTTTTGCACAAGGAATGTGGAAGGCAGTTTTCAGTGAAATGAAGATAAGCATACCCTTAGTCTTTTGGCAGTAATTTCTTCGGCATACAACCACACAGTTTAGAGGGAAAAACCTAAAAGCTAGATTGTGATAATTTCTAGTAGCAATTGTGATCTATGAGATTTGGCTAGAAAGAAATGCAAGAATTTTTTAGCATAAGCAAATTGAAGTGGCTGGTTTACGCAAGTGATAACTCAGTGGATCTACTACAGAACATTGAATTGGAAAAGGAATTTTGCAACAACTCAAAATTAGGAGCTTTGCCAAGCACGGGGATTAGATAGACAGAGAGTGTTGACACAAATACAATAATGTATATACAGTAGTGTAGATACTATAGTAAGTGTGAATAGTTTGATAAAGTTGTAATTGATTTTGAGCTTAATGAATATAAAGGATCTTTCGACCAAATAAATAAACTTCAAATATTTTTGGTCTTCAATCGCATGATATGTGCAAAAAGAATTATAAGGTAATACCATTTGTGATCATTTATACATTCTAACCTTTACATAATAATTTTAAAATAATTTAACTAAATGTTACTCACATAACACTCGTAAGTATCTTAATTGTACGTATATGAAAAATGTATATTTGAGATTGAGTAACGAAAAAAGTCAAACTTTGAGTTTATCTATACAAAACAAAAAGAACATTCAAAATTTTCTGGTAAATTGAAACTTAAACAATAAAATATAGAAAATTGATAAACTTACTCCAAACTCCAAATAATTTTTAGCGCTTACTAATAACACAGTTTTAATCTTTAAGACAAAAAATAAAGTGAAATTGTTCAAATCTCAAAATATATAGTAGAATTTTTCAACATTTTTATTAACTTTAACGTTTTAACCAAAATGTAACATTAGTAACATAAACAAAATTTAGTGACATATATTTTTTTTGGGGGGTGGGGGTGTGGTGTTGACCATGTTCCCCACAGGCCCCACAATAGGTCCGTCATCGTCATTGTGTGTGTTGTTGGGTGTTGGATACATGCTCAGTAGTGGGTAGGTGTTCGATGGACCTTCTTGTTGGTTTGTTCTTATCCAACTCTTAAAAAAAGAAAAAAAAAATGAAGGAAAATAAATATGTTATTGCTATTGCTTCTCTTTTTGTTGTTGGTTTTATACTATGCCATTTACTTGTTATTTGCTTTTTGTTAGCTAATTTTTATTAAAATACCTACCAAATAGGGATGTATGTGTATGTATGTCGATTTCGTTGTCTTTACGGGGACATCGTGTAACTTTGCCCTCCATGCTTTCACACATACTAGTCTGTTCTATTAAAAAAAAAAAAACAAAATTCACCTGCAATACGTCATTAGTCTACTCATTTTTCTGACGAGTATGCCATATTCTACTCATTCCGCTACAATCGCCGCCGATCACCGCCAGATTTCTTGAACCACGGTAAACTGCAGCAGTCATCGGCGGTTGCGTTACACCTTCGACATTTTATCCGGTACGCCAATCCACTTTACCCCTGATATACTTCTTGCTGCTGTTCCAGTTCATTTTGTTTTGCATGCCAATTTTTAGCTTTTCAACAGCGCGCTGTTTTATAACAAAAATGTGAAAGAATAAATGCAAACTGTTAAGCAATCCTAATTGAGACGTACTGTAATTCCTTGCAGATTTTTAGCTGTGAAAAATCGAACTGAATATGTTTCTGACCAGGTAGGTGCATTTTGATTGCAAATCTAGGGTTTATTATCTGTGCTATTTTATCTCGCGGTCAGCGACAATCGTAACGCGTATTTGATTAATATGTTTACCGTGAAGGACTGAGTATGATAGAGGTGTCAACACCTTCTCTCCCGAAGGCCGATTGTTTCAGGTCGAATACGCCATTGAGGCCATCAAGGTACCTTCTCTCGGTGTAATTGTTTGTAATCGCATATAGTCACGTTACTCATTTCATTTCCATTAGTTGTAGCACGTTCTAAGTGGGGAGTTTTGTTACTCTTTACAGTTGGGATCAACTGCGATTGGACTGAAGACTAAGGAAGGTGTCGTACTTGCAGTCGAGAAGCGCATTACCTCGCCACTGTTGGTCAGCGTGCTCTCTTTTTTTCATTGTAAATGATCACATTTTTATTGTGCTAGCTCAGAATTTAGTTAAGAGTTTGTGCTGCTAAATTATCGACTATTTCCAGCGTAGGAAAGGCATCTGGACTTTTGGGCTTGTAGACAGAAAAAAGGTTGATGTGTGTATGGCATGATTGGGTATCAATTACTTAGTTTGTTAAGGGAGCTGTCAACTGCTTTTGTGTTCTTCGATGGTAATCTGGCTTGGGACACTGTTAAAAGAACTTGCTAAACATTTTCTTGTCTATTGGTATAAACCAAAGACAAAATAAGGGGACATTTAGCTGGCCTGTATTATTTGAAGTAGACTTCTTGTGAAAGTAAAAAGGATTTTGTTCAATAGGTAGTCGATTTAGACACATCAGAGTTGTATCTTGCCTTTACCAGGTCTGGGGTTATTGTACACCAGAAAATTGGAAGGTAAATGTTACTTTCACTGGGCAAGACTGGAGAAAAAAGGATTTATGTAACCCATATGAACTAGATTTGACTGAGGCTTAATTGATTTGATTTGTGTTCTTGCTTGTAGTTGTCTTTGTTTCACTCACGTCAGTGTCATTCTGCTGCTTTATCAAATATTCTTGTTTTTGGAAATCAAGGAGACCGTTGTTTTTTTTTTTGTAAAATGGTCACACTTTTCTAAGTTGGTAACTCAAATTACTTGCAAGATTTTATTTTTTCTTTCTTTTATATACCCTCAGGAGCCTAGCAGTGTAGAGAAGATTATGGAAATTGACGAGCATATTGGCTGTGCAATGAGTGGATTAATTGCTGATGCTCGTACACTTGTTGAACATGCACGAGTTGAAACTCAGGTATCAACACCAGTTGTATTATTATCTTCTGCAAGAATTAGTCATCCTCTCCAAAAATTAGCTGATACTGACCAATAACTGATTGTTTAAAGTCCAACCTTTTTCTTAGAATCATAGGTTTTCCTATGGTGAGGCTATGACTGTTGAATCCACCACGCAAGCCCTGTGTGATCTGGCCCTGCGATTTGGTGAAGGGGACGAAGAATCAATGGTGAGCTGTTTCTCTGTGCATATTGTTCCTCTGTGAGCTATGGAACTCCCACAATCTTTGTAAAACTCTTATTTGTTCCTTGTCATGATTTATGACGTTCATTGGGCTGGAAGCTTTAGATGCAGTTCCGTCATATATATTGTTCTTTTCTTTCCTCCTCGTGTTAATAAGCTAAGACTACCATTTGAACTATGAAGCACCCGCACTTGTCATATGTGCCTTTGTGAACTGTGCCATACATCTTAGACTAATCGATATGAGTGTTGCACTAATTGACATAGATTTAAATTTTTTTGTATGTAGGGATATTTCCATGATTACTAATTTGGTTATATCTCTGCTTGTATGTTCTTTTACTTGTGTGTTATGTTATCATGTGTATTTTTTGAGATTAGATGTATCAAGCCAATAATTTGTTAAATTTTCAGTACATAATTTCCACAGATAATATAACATTCAGTGTCCTGGCATGTTGCAAAGATGACTTTTTGAAGGATGCCGTGTCAGTCGTTGGTGTTGGTTGCTATCGGCATCAGCAGTATATAGCCGTTTATAAATTCTCAGACACTGTTTTGTAACCATTTCTTGGGCCATTTGAGTTTAGTGATTTTTTCTGCTTCTTTATTAAGGATGGTGAGGGATTGTGCCTGCGTGCATGCTTAAAAGAATATTTTAAGGGAATGTGAGATGATGATAATACGGAGGCTAAAAAGGACATGCTGGAAATATGACTTTTTGAAGGATGCCGCATTGCTCGTAGGTGTTCGTTGCATATAGGTTGCAGTGGTATATATCCGTTTCTAAATTCTCACACACCGTCTTCGAACAATTTCTTGGGTCATTGAGTTTAGTACTATTTCTGCTTCTTTATTAAGGACGGTGAGGGATTGTGCCTGCATGCATGCTTAAAAGAACTTTTTAAGGGAACACAAGATGATGAGGATATGGAGGTTAAACAATTTAAAGAACAGGTGTATGAATGCAATGGAGGTCAAGGTCCATTGATGATGGTACATCTAAGGTTAGAGACTCTATAGCTTCCTTAAAGTGAAGGCAGAAGGGTTTTCAGCCTTGAAACTGCAACTCTATTCTGGGTCCTTTCATATACGGTTCAGGATTTAAAAGAACTGACTAAACATTGTGCTCTGATAGCTGGCTTGGTAAAATAGGTTAACACCTTCAAGCTTAGTTTACCTTTTATCTTGCTTTTTTGTTCTTCTGTCAGGTGATTTTGAAATTTGCTTACCGTACTAAATCTGTTTGCAACGCCTAAATTTAGTTACCTTTCTATCAGAATTTTGACATTTGAATTTGGTCATTGAAAGTTTGCATTGCACTTTTCTCCTGCTAAGTTTGACAAATCACTAGGCAAATGCTACTGCTCATCACCAGTAGACAACACTTACCGAGCTGCAAGATTGAGTTGCTTAGCGGCACTTGCTTCTTAAGCTTGGTCTTGGTTCAAATGTCTGAACTTTCTTTCCATGAAACAAGCTGAAAAGTTTATATCAGCAGCCGGGTTCACTTGGGCCTGGGGTCCCTTGATGCAAGCCATATTTGATCCGAGATGCATGCTATATATTGTAAGCATTTCGTTTTCACTAGCATTTGAGAGCACTTTTGGAAAAAGAATTTGGTATATCCTTATTTTATTGGACCTTTAAAGTGTCGTAAAAGATAGGCTTGATTAACAATACAAATTTGCTTAATCTGAAAGAACGGTGCTTTGCGGCACCCTGGAATCAGGACTGCTAGTAAGGTGAATTTCTATTCTGGGAAAGCTATGGAGTCCATTATCATTTTTTGAACATGTTCCCCCAGAGTATGTTCTTCCATGCTATCTGCAAAAAATCAAAGTCAACAAGAATTATCAAATAGAGTGAGTAATTATTTTGGACCTATGGATGTCATATTTTATCATATTTGATATCTGTGTTTCTGTGCAGTCTCGACCTTTTGGAGTCTCTCTTCTCATTGCTGGTCATGACGAAAATGGTCCCAGCTTGTAAGTACTGTTATTGTTTTCCTTGTTGAAAAACTATCTAGCAGGTTAAATTACTGTCCAAGTAGCTTCTTCTTTGCTGATTGCTCTTTTTTTTTTTACTTCTGAACTCTTAACATATTCATTGGTTTTGAAGCACACGACGCTAAATTGTAGACGTTGGTTTGCTAGTTTTTACGTTTTCTCATTACAAATATGCACTCCTGAAGTTTCTCCAACATGTGTGCAAGTTGTGAACCTGTCATACATAATTTACCCTCGTCATTTGCTGGAATCCACGCGTTGTGTCAATTAGATTATGCATGTATGCTTTAAAGCATGGCATGAACCGAATAGAGGCAGAAACTCATACAGTATTATAAGGTTTGTTAATGCTCAAGGGGATTGGGAGCAATTTTTGGCCACTGGTTTTGATACTACCACCCAAGTTCCAGTAGAATTGAACAAGTGACAAGGCATGATAAAGAAAGAGTAAGATGGTCAACGAGTTACATGGGATCAATGATCAACACGAAGTAAGACTGGGATTTTCGTAACTGCAAACTTCACAATTGTGCACTTGGAAAAGATAACTCGTATCTCCTCTTTGGACATTCATGCACCTCAGTACTGAATCTGGTACTCCAGCTTATTTGCCATATCCTCATATCAAACATCAACAATAATGCTAGTTTCATCCCACAGATTAATAAAGCCTAAGACTTTACTTCAGATCCTTTAAGTCACTAATCTATGTCAGACCAAGCTTAAGCTTCCAACTGAATGTTTGTAGATCATGTCTGGGAGCCTTAAGATTTTGGTCATGGTCAATTATGTCTGACAAATCACCTCAGCAGTAATTAATTTTATAACCCTTAGAAGTTGCGGGAAAGCTAAATATGAATGTTCTTACGATGCACACTCGAACAGAAGTAAACCCACAAATTAATTTAACCAAGGCACTGTTCTCTAGACAGTATCTAAATCAGATTCACCTTGGGACTATCCCCAATTGGCTCTTCAGAATGTCTCAAAAGCATCAAATCATGCTTTGATGCACATCTTTCTGGAGTAACCTACTAACCATAACCTCAAGGTGTGAACAGGTATGTGTTTCATGGACTCTTCAGAATGAATGAAGTACCCGTCTAGCACAGTCTACAGTTAGACATGGGTATTGGATTTGTGTCTGACACATCTCATAGGATATTCCCTATGGACACTATCTTATAGTGTTTCTTTTAACTTGCTATTACTTTGAGATCAGACAAGTTCTCAGTCAACAACCATGTACGTCACATAGAACACCATTTTACCTGAGAAATAACTAAAAGTATTGTTATATATGATTAATTTGCCGTGTACCCTTGTCTTGGTTTTTAAAACTTATGATGAATCCAACACTTAAGACGCGTATCGGACCCAGACACTTATACCAAGTTCATGCAGCATAGACAGTGATGTACATGTATCCCATCATAGATGCCTTTTAGTGTTAGAGATCACCCAAGGAAGCATAGACCCTGGTACGGGTGCGGATACGTCATATAACTTTTATTTGTACAAATTAATGGACAGCTTTGTAATTTCACTGTAACCTCAGGGACATGGATGTAATTAACCCTATTGTAATTGTATAGTTGAATACAATGAAGTGGTATGTGGTATTACTGTTATTTCTTTGAAGTATTGGGACTACTTCAATTAATAAATTAACTATTGGGGGTTTAATTAACAGTATGACGTCACTCTTATCCTTGACTTTACGGGCTAATAATTATAAGAAAAGAAGATGTTATGGCACAATATGACTCATTTCTTTTGACCAAACGGAAAGCAGACATATTCTCTCTTCCCCTTTTTTTCTCTCTCTTCCCCTTTTTTTCATCTGCGCCACAACCACCTCTACCTACGGCCTACTAACCTCCCAACCCACCGCCCCCATCAATGCCACAACTCAATGCCCACAGCACCCCATTAACACCAAAACCCTGCCATTACCTCTGCCTATCATCGCCACATCTTTGCATCACCACCACCATTGCCTATCATCGCACTGTATACATACTGCCACAACATGAAAGGTATCGATCCATATCTTTCAATGGACCCATGAAAACCACCCGAACACACACACACAAACACACATACCATGTACACAACACACACACATTGATTTTTTTGCCATCAAGCTGCATGTGCATATATTTTTTTGCCATCATTTCGGACCTAGAATCACATGCAAATCTGCGCGCATGCCGACATGCACACATATAGATCTCTGGACACATGCGCATGTACTCACACCATCAGTTCAGAGCCATAATCAAGCTGAGATATGTGCGCACACGCACACACATCTGCGCGAGCGCAGACACACACAGATCTGCGCCCAGGCATTCATGCACTCAGACGCACTCGTTCACGCACACACCAGACAACGAACGATCTAATGTGTTGGCTTGTGCATGTCTGTGTGGAGGAGCTGAAGAAAGTGAAGACAAGACGGTGATGTGGGCCATACGTGTATAAAGGTTTGTACGTATTCGAAGAGTTAAGGGTAGCATTGTCATTTTCAAAGTACGTAATTCCCACGTTAGCCAAAACTGTTAATTAGTATCATGGAACCCTAATTGTGGGGAAATCTGGTAACCTTTTTCAGATTTTGGTTACGAGTGTTCATTTTTGTTCAAACTGAGTAGTTGACACTTTCGAAAATCACTCCGGACACGTTACTACCACTGGATACTGCTTGTCCCAGGCGTAACCTTGGTTGTTGCACGCCGCTACTGCCCGTGGTAGCCTGGGACTTCTTCTCCCTCTCCCCCCTCTCCCTCTCTCGCTCCCTCTCCCTCCCCCCTAGTATGCTCTCTGTCGAAAACCCTAGTTCGGGATCACCTTTTGAGGGTGTTGGTTGTCAGGGATGAACCGATCTTGCAACGGTATGGTTGGGTTTACCAAAGTAAGGTTGAGGTAACAAAACATTGCAGCAAAGTAGGAGAACAAAAGGGTTGGGTCCGATTATGAGTTGATGGTGGACGACAGCTAGAGAAGGAAATGCAGGAGCAATATTCCTTCCGGGCAGGGTAAGTCACAATGGAGGTAATGTTGGATGGGGAGCATGGCAAAGAAACACTGATGAGGATTACTTGCACCTCCTGACAGCTTAAGCTTTGAGAATTGGTTTCTTTCTTGTATCAGAAGAATTTGCGCGACTCTTCTGAGATCAGTTGCATGAAGAATGGGCTGAAGCGGGAGCTAGCGTGGGTACAAGATTCTGGGATAGGAGTTGGTTTGATGTGGGAGAGGGAGTGGTTCCGTGGGGGGAGCATCCTTAGAATTGGAGAACATGCGTCTGTGTTGCGATGGCTGGTAAGTGCTGATGTGGACATCGACGGTGGTGGTGGTTCTGGGTGGGTGAGCCGTGATGATTTGGGTGAATTTCGTGGGGTTGTGGTGATTTGGTGGTGTTGACAATGATATGGTGGTGACATGGCGGCAAGAAGATGGTAACACGGCAACAGTGTGCTTGGGATTTATTTATTTATTTTTTATGTGATGGTCAATGTTGGTGATGTGGACATGATTTTGTACCGTTGTTGAATGAAGTGTTTGATTAACAGAATCTCAGTACAGTAACTTAAATATGCAGGGTGGAAGAGAACGATGCATATAGCCGACATGAACTGTTGTGGATAAGGCTTAACTCTGATTTCAATTGACCTGTGAGGGTTCAAATTGTTGTGCAATTGGATGGTTGGGTTTGTCAAACAAAATTCCTAGGGGTCAAATTACTTGGTTAATGGTTTGAGTGTGCGTGCTGCAGAACAGTGTGAGCGAACGAACTTTTTTTTCCCTCTCAGATCTTACGTGTCATCGCCTGTCAAGTTTATGGATCAGCCTTTATTATGTTCTCTGTGTTGTTGACATTTGTAGGCTGCCAGGCTTTTTGAATTCCACTAGAATTAGGACTAGTCCAGACTCCAGACCAATAATGATTTAATTATTCGGAATTTCCAAACTAACCTTGAGTCGTGGTAAATGCTAGCAAAGGGTGCAACTAATTAGCAGCCCATCTGTTTCCACTTCTGTATAATCTTGTGCATTTAATTGGGTTCTGTATTTATAATATGTTTCAACCTCTCGATATTCCTTTTTCATGCCTGGTTTCTATATATATGTTTTCAACCTAACGATTCTCCTAAAAATGCGTTACTATCTGTATATGATTTACAAGTCATTGCTGCTAGTCTCTCCGCCTTCACCTTGTGGATTTGCAGATTTTCCAACATGTGCTGTAGCTTTTCAAAGGTGCTTTACCTGCCTTAATTTTTTCGAAAATTTTTCCTTGATCAATCCATTGATGCCTTCCATTTGCGCAGTTCAACTCCTTCGTCCACGTGTTTTCCTGCACGGGCATTGTCTTTGCTAAGTTGCCTGTTTTTTGTTCTTCTATGTTAAGCAATTTTCTCCTACTAATGTTGTATATTTCAGATACTTGTTATGTACAGTTTAAACGGAAAATTTGTCATATACAGGTACTATACGGATCCTTCTGGCACGTTCTGGCAGTGTAATGGCAAAGCTATTGGGTCGGGTTCCGAAGGTGCTGACAGCTCCTTGCAGGAGCAATATAACAAGGTCTGTTGTAATTGCATTCTTTCAAAGTCCTATCAATTAGGTAGTATACAAAACATTGGACGATTTGTTGATGAAGTTCAAAGCAAACACCATATAAAGAAACTTTAAAGCAAAGAAAGGGGAAAGAAATGAAACTGAGAAACTAAAAGAATAAAGACTATTCATGTCAACACAGCTATTTTTTTATTCTAACTCTGCTCTTCCAACATGTGCCTTTTATATAATTTACGCAAAAACTATGAATAAAAACCTTAAAAAGCTGGTTGTGAAATCCATTTGGTTGCAGGATCTAACACTTCAAGAGGCTGAAACAATAGCGCTTTCCATCTTGAAGCAAGTTATGGAAGAAAAGGTGAGCTTCTTGTGGAACCCCTTCAATTCCTATGAGCTCTCATGAGATGAACTCTGTTGTGTTTTGTGCATGAACTCAGAACACCACCTCAGCTCTGTGTCGATGTAGTCTTTGGCTATGTGATAGCTTGCTAACTTGGGATCTATATCTGACTATTGATTCTCACATATGACCATGTCTTCCCTTGAGTTTCGTCCAACCAATTGCAGCCGAAGATTTGGAGAAATCTTTCAGGAATATAAACATTGAATGTGGTTAGGGGTTTATAATAAATCATGATTGGCTTGAGTTTGGGAATTTTTAACAACTAAGATGAGAAACTGGGATATCCATGGATTCGCCTTTGTGACTTCTGAGTATTACATGAAACAAACAACAAAAGGTTGAAATTTTCTCCACACAACCCCCCTCCTCAATCTGTGCGACTTTTATTGATTTAAGTATCGCCTGTTAGCTTAATATGCATCTTATCCAAAAGCATACTCTAATCGAACTTGTGGTATATTATCTTCAGGTGACCCCCAACAATGTTGATATCGCAAAGGTCGCTCCGAATTACCATTTGTACACCCCTTCTGAGGTGGAGGCTGTTATCAGTCGCCTATGAAACAGAGAAATCTAATTTAGATGTTTTGACCCGCGGGTTCCTACAATTTCCTTGCCTGATTTACTTTTGCACAAATTTTGTTGAATTATCTGAAACTCCTTTACCGGGCGAGTCCATGACACTATAGTTAAATGGAATACGCAATTTGTCAACTTGGACAAAAACAATACTTTCATGTTGCTGTTTCGTTACCGCGCCATCTCAGGTGGGAGGGGGGTAGTAGTAATTTCACTTGCTTACCCCGGCCGCAGGGGGGGGGGGGGGGGGGAGAGAGGGAACATGCTTGCCTATGTTAGGACTTGTGCTTTGACAACTTTGGTTTACTATGCTATTTTATCAGATTTGGTCCCTTCTAGCCTAATCTTGACGTGTCGGTGGTGCGGGCCATTTACATTTTTAAGGTGTCATGTACATTCACGTGAGAACTTGTAAGCTAGCTTCAGGATGGTTTGGTACAGTCTGTTTGGGGTTCCCTTGCGTTTCTGTGGCATCGCCACTGAAATCCAAGGTGTTGTAGTTATTGGTTTTTTTTTTCTTTTGGTAAAGAATAGAAATATATAAAAAAAAATGATATAGACCGCAAGCAGTCGAGTTATGATATGTCCATATAGGACAACATACACATATACAGATGACATCTTCATCCCGTATGTACCACGCAGAGTAATTAAGCTACGAGGAAAAACACACCCAAAAAAATAAAAATTGAATAACAGTATATGAAAAGCCAGCATATTGGCCTGACAACAAACAATGTAACTAAGAAGTAGATAATGACAAACACCGAAGAGATAAATCAAAAAGGAAACAAAAACCAAGGCAACTACCGAGAAGAAACTCATGTCACACCACCTTTTAGTCCACGGCTGGCTGTCACCGTAAACGTGCCATGAGCTCTCCTAACCCACATGCCTCAGCGCGCCTCCATCGCGAATGGATAGCTGTACACCACCGGCACCGGTGAGCACCACATTGTTGATGATCATCACAAGACAACAACCACCACCAGTCACCGCCCTCTCTTGGATTTATTAGAACAAAACCACACTGCTGCATCCGCGCCGGCAATTACCACCACTCAAACCCACAATTCCAACCATCACCACCCCATCTGAACCACCAAACCAAGCCAACACCTCACCATGCCAGCTCACCTGAGACCCTAATCACAAACACCACCCCAACACCAAAACATTCGGTAGAAGGGAGGGGGACCTAACTAGGAAGGGAAGGGGAGGAAAAGAGATATGGAGACATAGCAGGGAGAAAACCTCAATCGGGCCCTCCTTCCACCAACCACAACAGAAAACCACATCAGCCGCCCTAACTCAGAAACACGGTGGTGGCCACCCAATCTAGACATAGATACCCAACAGAGAAGACGAGCAGCCTTACAAGATCCAACCATAGCCACCACTTACAACCAAAACCCCTTGCATCTAGCCCAAATCACCACTATAGGTAGCCGACCCGCACCGCACAACCATCGCCACTAAGAGCTGAAAAGCACCAAAACAAACCCAATAACCCCCTACATCTACCACACCACACTCAAACCCACATAATGAAAAAACACAAACCCACCACACGCCAAATAAACCAACGGTGGTGGGGGGCAGCAGATCAATTAGGTTTAAAGAGAAGGAGATGATTTTTTTTTCTCAAGCGATATTATGTAGGAGTCGAATTGTTCTCTTAATAATATAATGTAACATGTTGAAATTCGGAACGTTAACACTCCTTATGAACACGAAAATACACACGCCACTGCACTCTTCACTCTCTCTCTCTCTCTCTCTCACACACACACACACACACAACACATATATAAACACACGCACACACCCAAATATACACAAATACATAACACAACTCATCCCTCCCACACCCACTGCCTCACGGCAGTGGGTTCTCTTTCCATTTTTTTTTGTTCCACTCACTCACGCACACCCATTTACACACTACATATGCACACACTCACAGACTGCCGTGATGGTAGTCTCCCCCCCCCCCCACACACACACAGAGGTATATGCACAAAGTTCACTCACTCACTCACACACACACACACACACACACACAGACCAACATTGCACGCACACATATAACCTGTTACACAACACTCTTTGCACACACAATTAACATACACACACTCATGGACACACACACACACAAATACACACACACTCTAACTGCCTTCACGGCAGTCCACCCCTGTACACACACTCATTCACACAACCATACACACACAAGCACACAAACACATATACACACGCACAAGCTGCCTCCCTCCCCTACACACACACACAGAATAAATTTTCACGGCTCGTTTTCTCTCTTACACGGCATTCCCGTGTGCTCAAGCTTCTTTCTTCCTCTTCGCAGCCATGGCTGCTGTTACTACTTAAATCTTGATCGGGACCACAGCTAGAAAATGAACCTGCAAAATAAAGCACAGAGTGACCACCGGGGATATTCCGGTGGAGGCGGCTCTGATGCTAAAGTCAGAATGTTTCTATAAGAATAGAGTTCTGAATAGCCGAAATGCACTGGGCATGCGTGTGTGTGAACTTGTCTGTGTACCTGAGGATTTTTCCATTATATAGGCCCCTTCTAGACTCCTCTCTTCTTCAGGACCCTTTTCTGATAGATCCTTAATGTATTAGAGCCATGTTAGGACTCTTCTTTTAGTAATTGAGTCCTAAAAGGCTTCTATCACCTACCTTAGAGTCTATCCCGATACAGGTTCCTTAGTCCACTCAAAGTCAATCACGCCACGTGTCATCAGTTGGTTGGGTGGACATATTTAGCTATATCATAATGCTCCCTGCCTTTGACGGTTCCCTCAAGTGAACAATTAAAGGCACATGGTGTTAAGACCGACCGAAGACAGTTCAGCCAAGAATTTTCCATGTCTGTTACTCAGAGGGAATTTTCAGTATTCCATACTTAAAAATATATGCACTGGAGCTTTGCTCGGGAATCCTGCTCGGGAGATCTGGTTGGGAGACCTGGTCGGGAGATCTGGTCGGATGACCTGGTCGGGAGCTCCGGTCGGACGTCCTGGTCGGGAGCTCTGCTCGGACATCCTGGTCGGGAGCTCTGCTTGGGAGACCTGGTCGGGAGGTCTGGTCGGATGCCCTGGTCGGGAACCCTGGTCGGACGGCCTGTTTGAGAGCCTTGCTCGGGGGACCTGGTTGGACGGCCTGGTCGGGAGCTCTGGTCGGACGGCCTGCTCAGGAGCCCTGGTCGGACGGCCTTCTTGGGAGCCCTACTTAGGAGCCCTGGTCGGACGGCCTGCTTGGGAGCCCTGTTTGGGAGCCCTGGTCGGATGGCCTACTTGGGAGCCTTGCTCGGGAGACCTAGTAGGATGCCCTGGTCGGGAGCTCTGATCGGGAGCCCTGGTCGGACGTCCTGCTTGGGCATGACTCTTCATATTTGGTCGCGAGGTAGTCTCTGTACCGGCGCTCTGCACGGGTAGTCTGTTCGGGAACTCTGCTCGGGCAGTCTGTTCGGGAACTCTGTTCGGGCAGTCTGTCATTGTGCTTGTGCACTAGGATAGTTCTGCTCGGGCAGTCTTCGGGAGCTTTGCTCGGGCAGTCTGTTCGGGAACTCTGCTCGGGCAGTCTGTTCGGGAACTTTGTTCGGGCAATCTGTTCGGGAGTGGACCAATTGTTGTCTTGCCACGTGTCAAGGAAGCATGCAGGTGTAACAGTCCTTTAGCCGCCAAAACTAAGGCGATTAAATTTTGAATTTCAAAATTTAATGCTCCGGGAATCGCGTAAGACATGTGTCTTAAATGTTGCCGCCTTTGTAGGGGCAGTTATTTCACCTCCCTTCTTTATATTTGGGCTCCTCTCTTCATTTGCCCCCTGCTACTCACTTTCACTCTGTTCGGCTAAACTCTAACAAGTAAGTTTCTCTTCTTTTCTTCTTGTTCGGCACATATCTATTTCCCTTTAATAGCTCTAAATATAGTAGATTCTGTTAGAACATGTCTTCAACATCTTCGAATAGTTCTTCGTCACCTTCGAGTAGTTCCACAGAAAAAGATTTAGAAAGTGATTCAGAAAGTAGATCTTCACAAATAGGTACTTCAACTCATAGAAGTCAAGTAGGAACTTCTACTCCCCAAGCCAGCACTTCGTTTCCCCGTAGAGATGCTCTTGGGGAAATCAAGGATGAAGCTGAGGATAAATTTGATGAAGACACTTGGTTCGCCGCAGATGAGAAGAGGAACAAGATGACAAAAGAAAGCATAGTTGAGCTTTTGGAAGAATGTCTTTTGCCTCCTCCCTTCTCTGCTCGAGTTCCTGCACTCCAAGAGCCTGCCAACTATGGTACGAACTTGGAAACAAGTGTCTACGAAGGCCAGATTAGATCTAGCTATAAAGTTCCAATGCACCCCTTCGCTGTCGCCTTTTTCAACCATTATAAAATGGCGCCAGGTCAACTTGTGCCCAACGGGTGGAGAAAACTAGTTGGCTTGATCTACCTTGAGCAGACCTCAAGGTATCCAGTGACTGTCCATGATTTCATGAGGCTATACCTTGAAGTATGCTTTATAAAGAATGTGGCCAAAAGTGTTGGCTGGTATTATATTCACAACCGGATCAGAGTGATAAAGGGGGGTCCCAAATCCAACAAAGGTTGGCACTCTCGATACTTCTTTATTCAGCGGCCAAGCGGCAAATGGGAGTTTCCAAGAAAGTGGAACGGTTTCTATAAAGATTATGAAAAGAAAGGCTTCTTGGCTCCCAATGCTACCATAAAAAACTGCTTGATCACATAAAGAGGAGGGGTGTTCTCAATATTGATGAGCCCCTTTACAGATCAAGAGATGCGGCATGCAGGGCTCATTCTTCCTGCCCCCATTATGCCTGTTCCTCCAACTCCTGTTGTAGAACCTCGAATTGTTTCGGGGCCTAAGACTCAAGGACTGGCGATATGAACGTCGTCTTCTAGGACTCCAAGTCTAGGTAGAGTCTAAAGCCATGTTTATGTATTTATTTCCTTTATAAATGTAAACATGTTACCTAACCCTGTTCTTTTTACAGAAATGGCTGGCAAAGAAGAAGGTGCAAAAGGTGACTTTTTAGGTCTGCTCCAAAAGGCTTCGAAGGGGAAAAGGAAGGAGGGCACAGGGGAAGGTTCTTCCCCTCTTATAAAAAGGCTTCGCGCTCCTACTCCTTCAGTACCTCCGCTTGTGGTTGAGGATCTTCCTATCGACAAGGATCCAATTTTTCGTCCCAGATGAACTATTAAGAGAGGCGATTGATTCAGGAATGCCGAGCTCGCATGTCTCTGCTCAGCACCTTGCTCATGGGGTGTTGCCTAGCGACAAAGTCATTCTTAAAAACCAGCCTCATGTAGCCTTTGCAATGGCGTACGTCCAAGCTGCTTATAACGTAATTTGAATTACTTCTTTCTCTTTGAATTTTTATTTAAACTTCTCCCGTTCTTCTACCACATAATCGTCTTCATCTCTCTTCTCTTTACAGGCATACTGTTACAACAGTCAAATGCAGGACAGGTTTGCGATGGCGATGGACGTGGCCCCCAATGCTGAGACTGACAAGAAAGTAGCCGAAGGCAAGGCTGACAAGCTTGATAAGGAGGTCAAAAACCTAAAGACGGAGAATGCGGATCTGCTTACTAAGCTCGGTCGCCTGGAAAAAAGATGCGAGAAGTTAAGGCATGAAAAGGCCGAGATCGGGAACAAGGCCATTCAGGCATTCCTTGATGGTACCGCTGGGGAAGAATGGCTACGGAAGCGGACATAAGATGGACTTTCTATCTTCCAGGAGGGCTTTCAGAAAGCCAAGGAACTGACGATGGCCAAGTTTCCTAGCCTTTTCTTGGATGATATCGTGGTGCCCACCTTTAAGTCACCATCAGGGGAAACGGCCGCACCCCCCGAAGCTGGAGATGCTATTTCTCCTGGGGAGAAAAGTGTCCGATCTAGGAATGCTCCCGCGTCTTAGGAAAATTTATCTTTATTCCCCTGTTTTGTAATTGCTACTTGATGTGGCACCAGTACTCTTATTGCCCCAGTGGCTTGCAAATGGATATGTTCTTGTTTACCCCTTTGATGAGTTTTATTTTTGCAACCATGTTTTTAATCTTTCTTATCTTGCACTGTTTTTACTTTGACGTGAACCCTTATCGTCAGCTAAGGGCTGGCAAAGAAGCCTTGCACTCACGCTTGGCTGGATTTTGAATTAACAAAACGTGGTAGGATGACGATTCCCCACTTGGTTTTGCCGTTTCTCGGGCTAGAACTAAAGCTAGATCGTGTTAGGTAAGACTTGTGTCTTACCCAGTGTTATTAAAGGCGCAGGCGCACCTAAGGCGCAAAAGGTCCCTGGAGCTTAGGCGCAAGGCGCAGGCGCGCGCCTTTTCGAAGCGAGGTGCAATATTAAATTAAATAAAAATAAATAAATAATAATACACTAAAACAATAAATTATGTAAAAAAAAAAAAATAAGAACATGACAATTAACAAACTTCCAAACACTAGAAAAAGTAAACGAAGTCAATTTCGTAAACTAAAAAAGGAAAAAATTTGCTGCAATTGACACTCAATTGTTGCTACGTACAATCAATTTCTTTCACAAACATCTCTCGAAATACATTTCCTAAAGCTACTTTTCAACCTTAACTACTCATATTACCAACCACATTTATCGATATTAATCAGCAAGAAGCAATTCTGCTGTTCAAATGACAGCCAAAAATCTTTTTGTGCTAAATGAAAAAAAATTCAAGTTTGAAAACCAAACTGGTTACCCCTGACAATAAGAAACCCAAAGTTCCAAACTTTTTCGAAGGGGCACTGAAGAGCAGGGCAGCAGGCGGCGACTGAAGAGCAGGGAGATACGTCGGCGACTGAAAAGCAGGGCAGCAGGCGGCTGAAGCATGCGCGGCAGGCTAGCAACTGGAGCGCAGACGCCGGAGGAAAGGAGAGACGCGCTGGCGACTGAAGAGTAGGGCAATAGGCGGATGAAGCAGGCGCTGCAGGCCAGCGACTAGAGGGCAGACGCCGGAGGAAATGAGGGATGCGCCGGCGAGCAGAGACAGGAGTGCGACGGCCGACGGTGAAGAATTGATTTGGGTCTTTGATTCTTGGGTCGCGATACGAGGTGAGAGACCGCGAGAGAGACAGAGAGCTTGGGTTTGACTTTGTAAAGACAAACAGGAAAAAGAAAATCGACGGCCCACCACCCATGTGAAGAAAATCCAACGGCTACAAAGTCTCACGCCTAGCTTGGCGCCTCCACCACCGCCGCGTGCCTAGCGCCTGGGCGCCTGAGCGCACGAGGCACGCGCCTCCTTGAACGCGCTAGGCCTAGGCCTAGGCGAGGCGCACTGTGTGAGCCTAGCTGCGCCTGGCGCCTAGGCGCGCTTTTAATAACACTGGTCTTACCCTATCACTTTGGGTGATATTTTTCTTGGGCAACTCTCGTGGTTTTATTTGTTCGAGCAATCTGCTCAGGCACTCTGCTCGGGTATTAAATGTATATTGTTCTTAGGAACGAATATCGTTATCTGTGCTAACCGACACTGTTGTGATGATGTGGGAAATAACCCTTTCAAACAATGATCATGATGATAAGCTGAGATAAAAGAATTGATCTATTTCAAATTGAAGAGGATTCTCATTCTCATTACATTAAAAATTTCACATCTCTATTATTCAACCATTATTCAACTGAGCTCTACTCTACTTCCCCCAAGAAGGAAGTGTCTTGTAACACATACAAGACTCTACTGATAATATTGCCGTAAATTTTCAGCATTCCACGTTTACGAGATTGCCTCTCCTGAAAGTGTTTCCAGTGAATAAGCACCCGGTCGATGCACCTTCGATACCTTGTAAGATCCTTCCCAGTTTGGCAATAGCTTCCCAACAGCGGCCTTTGGATCTGAGACTTCCAACTTTCTGAGGACTAAATCACCAACTCTAAACAATCTCATTCGAACCCTTCGATTGTAGTGTCGCGCTACTCTTTGCTTTGTTAAAATCAACCGACCTGAGACTTGGGAGCATACATCATCTAATAGATCCAGATTTCCTCGTAAACTCGCCTCATTTTCTGTCTCTGAAAACTGCAACACTCACACCGTGGGGAGGCCTACTTCCACAGGCAACAGTGCCTATGTCCCGAAACACAACAGAAATGGTGTCTCGCCCGTCACAGAATGGGGTGTTGTGCGGTATGCCCAAAGTACCTTAGGGAGTTCATCTACCCATACTCCCTTAGCATCGTCCAGTTTTCTCTTCAATCCTTTAAGGATGGAGCGATTCATGTTTTATGTTTGCCCATTTGATTAGGGATGGGCAACCGATGTAAAACGGAGGTTGATAGAGAGGCCTTCACAAAACATTCGAAAGTTGGAATTATCGAATTGTTTCCCATTATCGGTAATTAGAACCTTTGGAACCCCAAAGCGGCATACGACATTCTTCCAAAAGAACTCTTCGCATTTTGACGCCGTTATGGTGGCCAACGGTTCGGCCTCGGTCCATTTGGTGAAGTAGTCGATGGCGACTATCACAAAACGTCGCTGTCCTGTAGCCATCGGGAATGGGCCCAAAATATCCATTCCCCACATCGCGAACGGGATTGGAGAAGTTAAGATACTAAGGGGCACCGCCAGAGTGTGTGTGAGTGGGGCAAATTTTTGACATTGGTCACACTTTCTCGTGAAACTAATTGCGTCTTTCTGCATCCCCGGCCAGTAATAGCCTTGCCTCAAGATCTTGTGTGCTAGGTTTCTTCCGCCTAAGTGGTTCCCGCAAATACCTTCATGAACTTCTCGCAACGCATAAATCGCTTCTTTAGGGTTTAGGCACTTTAGGTATGGCAGACTAAAGGATTTTTTACAGCACCTCATCTACAAGAGTAAACCGAGTAGCTTTAGCTCGCAGGTTGCGTGCTTCACTTTGCTCTGGAGGCAATGTCCCCGAGATGAGATACTGAACAATTGGATCCATCCAACAAGATTTGTGTTCCACTACATCAATCTCCTTTAAGGACTGGATACTCCTCTCTTGAAGGAACTCAATATATACGGCTCGAGAAAACTCTAAAATCTATGGATGTTAATCGTGAAAGCGAGTCCGCTTGGACGTTTTGGTCCCTTGGTATGTGGCGGATAACAAAGTTTTTAAACTTTGCAGCTTCAACCTTCACAGCTTGGAGATACTTGGCCATTCTATCATCTCTCGCTTCGTACTCACCTAAGATGTGATTTACCACCAATTGAGAGTCGCTGTGGACTGAAAGAGAATCAACTCTTAATGAGTGCGCCAACCTTATTCCCGCCAAGAGTGCTTCATATTCAGCTTCGTTGTTTGATACCCGAAAGTCGAAGCGAAGGGCATATTCGATCATGAACTTTTCCGGGCTAATAAGTATGAGCCCAGCTCCGCTGCCTCCCACCTTAGACGAGCCATCGACATAAAGAAGCCACGGGTCCAAGACTTCTGAGAGAATTAACTGTGGGGGGTCTTCTGGCACCGTGCATTCAACAACAAAGTCTGATAAAGCTTGGGCCTTAATTGCCGTGCGGGGTTTGTACTTAATGTCAAACTCTCCCAGCTCGACCGACCAGTTAACCAATCTTCCCAAAGCATCGGGGCTTTGGAGAACTTTCCCCAACGGTTGGTCAGTCAAAACAATGATGGTATGTGACTGAAAGTATGGCTGCAGCTTTCTGGCGGATGTAACGAGGGCAAGGGCCTCTTTGTCAATTCGGGGATACCTCGTTTTCACATCTTGAAGCACCTTACTTACATAGTAAACAGGCTTTTGTTTGTCTTCCTCTTCTCGAATTAAAACTCTGCTTACTGTAACCGCACTAACTGATAGGTAAAGAAATAAGTTTTCACCAGTGACCGATTTAGTAAGGAGATGTGGGGATGACAAGTAGTGCTTTAATTCTTCAAATGACTTCTGGCATTCTTCAGTCCATACAAAATCCCTCACTTTTCGGATGGCCCTGAAGAAGGGTAGGCACTTTTCTGCAGATTTGGACATGAATCGTCCCAATGCCGCGATTCTTCCAGTGAGTTCCTGGACCTGTTTGATTGTTTTGGGCGGTTTCATGGCATGAATAGCCCCTATCTTCTCCGGGTTGGCCTCAATGCCGCGTTGGGAAACCATGAACCCCAAAAACTTCCCCGAGGCCATACCAAACGCACACTTGAGCAGGTTTAGCTTCATCTTAGAAGCTCTCAGTATGTCAAAGGCTTCCTTGAGGTCTTTTACATGAGCCTTAGCTTCCATGCTTTTTACCAGCATGTCGTCTACATATACCTCCATGTTTTTTCCGATCGAATCGCGGAAGATCATATTGACTAGTCGCTGATAAGTTGCCCCCGCATTCTTGAGTCCGAAGGGCATGACTTCGTAGCAGTATAGTCCTCATTTTGTAATGAAGGAAGTCTTGGGAATATCGTCTTCGCATATCCTGATTTGGTTGTAACCGAAATATGCATCCATGAAGCTCAGCAGCTCATGACCCGAAGTTACATCCATTAACATATCGATTCGCGGAAGTGAGTAACTGTCTTTTGGGCAAGCCTTGTTGAGGTCAGTGAAGTCGATGCATATGCACCAACGGTTGCTCGACTTGGGTACCATCACGATATTGGCGATCCAATCAGGGTATGATATATCCTTAATGAATCCGGCTGCCAACAACTTGTCGACTTCTTCCTCAATCTTTACTTGCCTTTCTGGAGCGAACGTCCTCTTCTTTTGTTTGACCGGCTTCTTGAGCGGGTCTACATTCAGTTTATGGGTGATTACTTCAGGATCAATCCCGGGCATATCTGATGCTGTCCAAGCGAAGATGTCTGAGTAGCTTCGCAATAGGTCCACAAGCTTGAGCTTGAGGTCGTCTGCCAAACCTGTTCCCATCCTTACTGTCTTTTCTTGGTTCCCTGGATATAGCTCGATATCAATGAGGTCTTCAGTAGGCTTGCCTCTCTTGACTTTGGTCTCATCCATTATATCTTCAATCATGAGGGTTTCGTTGACTCTGTTTCGGCATGACGCCATGTAGCATTGCCGAGCCACCACTTGGTCTCCCTTGACTTCCCCAACTCCGTTCTCCGTGGGAAATTTCATTTTCATGTGGTATGTTGATACCACAGCCTTTAATTGGTTTAGTGCTGTTCAGCCAAGAATTGCATTATAGGCCGAAGGAACGCGTACCACCACGAAATCTAGCATCAGCTTGGCTTGTGTCGGAGAGGCACCCACGATCACCGGTAATGCGATAATTCCCTCACAAGCAATAGGGTGGTTCGAGAAGCCGTAGAGGGGTGTATCTATCTTTCGTAAGCGGTCGGACGGAATGTTCATTTTTTGAAACGCCTCATAAAAAAGTACCTCTGCCGAGCTCCCATTATCCACGAGGATTCTTTTCATGTCAAAGTTCCCAACTCGGAGTGTAACTACCAGTGGGTCATCATGAGGTGTTCTTGTGTCTCCCACATCGTCGTCTGAGAAGGATATTACCGGGGCTGGTTCCATCTTTTGCCTTTTAGCCAACGGTCCAATAGTGGTGAGGATTTCTCTTGCGTAAGCTTTCTGTCCTTGTCTGGATGATCCCCCTGTGGCGATCCCGCCCGAGGTATTGTGCCCCAGCACTAGGTATTGTCTCGCGACGGTAGTCACCGTACCCATGCACCGCAATCGTGTTACGTACTTACGGGATGGGCTCACAACCCTAAAGCTATAATCGACACATTCACGGGGGGCGCCGCTCGTAGTGCTCCGGCACGAGGACCCCTCGTAGCGGGATGGGCTCACAACCTTAAAGCCATCACCGGCACAATCACGGGAGGCTCCGCTGGTAGTGCCCCAGCACGAGGACCCCTCGCAGCGGTATGGGCTCACAACCTTAAAGCCATCGCCGGTACAATCACGGGAGAGCTCCGTTCGTAGTGCTCCGGCACGAGGACCCCTCGCAGCGGGATGGGCTCGAAACCTTAAAGCCATCGCCGGCACAATCACGGGAGGGCTCCGTTCGTAGTGCTCTGGCACGAGGACCCCTCGTAACGGGATGGGCTCACAACTTTAAAGCCATCGCCGACACAATCACGGGGGGCTCCGCTTATAGTTCCCTGGCACGAGGACCCCTCGCAGTGGGATGGGCTCACAACCTTAAAACCATCGCCGGCACAATCACGGGGGGCTCGGCTCGTAGTGCCCCGGCACGAGGACCCCTCGTAGCGGGATGGGCTCACAACCTTAAAGCCATCACCAGCACAATCATGGGGGGGGGGGGGGGCTCCGCTCGTAGTGCCCCGGCACGAGGACCCCTCGCAGCGGGATGGGCTCACAACCTTAAAGCCATTGCCGGCACAATCACGGGGGGCTCCGCTCGTAGTGCTCTGGCTTGAGGACCCCCCACAGCGGGATGGGCTTACAACCTTAAAGCCATTGTCGGCACAATCACGGGGGGCTCCGCTCATAGTGCTCCGGCACGAGGACCCCTCGCCACAGACTCTGAGCACTGAGCTGCGAGCATGTCTGCTCATGTTACCATTGATCATCGACACCGCCAGGGCAATGACCTCGGGTCACTCCGGGACGGAGCAGGTCCTCGAAGGGCATCGCGCCTAGTCTGCCTGGCAGTTGGCTACATGGGCAACCCTCGTCGCTGTCAGGATCTCTGCGCGTCTCTTGACGCATCTCGTGGGATTCAGTAATGGTTTGGACTAGAGGCTGGGGCAACGGGCTACTCTGACCATGCTACCGCGGTATGGTCAGTCTCCTCAGACAGGCAGAAGGATGCTGCAAGAGCAGGGCAGCAAGAACTCGGGGACCGGCAGTCCAATGGAGAATCGGAACTTTGGGACCCCCTGGTGACGTGTCACTCCCAGGGGACGACACGTGTCGGCTGATGACATATGCACATCTTTGCCTATAAATAGTGAACTTTGGAGCTTATTCAAAGACTTCTCTCCCATTTGCCATTTTCACTTTCTCTCTCTAAAACCTATTCTCACTGGAATACTAGTGAGAGAAATACATTTGGACTCCTGACATCGGACCCTTGATGCTGCACCCTTGACTCAGACTGTTGACCGCCAGCCCTGTTCGTCGTCACCCTACCTGCGCGGCGCAGCCAGCCCTCGCTGTCTGTCTGGGGAGCCTTGCTATCTACCACTTTGCCTACTTGGAAGCTGATTCAGACTGCATCCTTTGTGGCACCTCCACATAGCAACGAACCCTTTTCCCTTGGCAACATTTGGTGATTCCGCTGGGGAGGTGAGCATCGTGTTGCAGTCTGCTACATTCAAGCAACCATGCCTCAGCAGCGCATGGCTACCAGGATTACCAGTCACAGCCTCAACCCAGCCATCCAAGAGGCTGTCATTTCCAGACTTCGAATTTCATCTCCCACTCCATTGGGGGCTTCACCCCCTTTTCTATCCCAAGCAGGCCAGGTTCGCTACCCCTCCCACCTCACATTGCAGCGACTTGGTACGATGTGCACGGGGTGGCTCGAGCCACGCTACTAAGTCTCAACTCCGTCAGCCGACATCCCCTCAGACCATGCGACCTCATGGGCATGCATGCAACACATCCCGACGGCCCTCCCTTGCCTTTGTGACTCAATCGGTCATCAAGCTCGCCATCCCAAGTCCAAACCTCCGTCGCCACCCTTGTCCGAGCCCCCTTCTTCACTTTTCAACACTTAGAAAAAAATTCTTCATTTTTCGCAGTCGGGTCACCACCCCCTCGGCACCCTCTTCACTTTTTCAACATTTAGAAAAATTTCTTCATTGTTTCGCAGTCGGGTCATCACCCCTTGCGACTTCCTTCGGCACTCTTGCCCCAGCTCAACACTTAGCAAAATCCTCAACACTTCGAATTTTTTTTCGCACCTCCCTCGCACCCTACCTGCTCGCGGTCAGGTCATCACCCTCTCATCCTCATTCTACACTTAGAATTTATTTCACAAAAACTTTTCACCCTCTGGTGCTCTCTCCAACACTTAAAAAAATTTTCTGCGAAAATTTTCATCTATCTCCCCTCCCATCATTCTCTTCCTTTCACTTAGAAATGTTTCCTAATCACAACATTTTCATGTCCCTCTCATGCTTTATATAGACATTTTGAAAAGTTACTTTGGGAGCTTGCCAAAAAAAAAAAAATATCGAAATTCAAATTCCAATTTAATTTCAAAGTCAAAGGACATCCAGGTGGGCAGAACCCACCCGCGAGGTCCCCGAACCGCGCCTGCCCCGCCCCGTTTCCCCTCTCTTCACTCAATTCCTAGCGGGTCAACCCGTCCACCCGAACGGACCCGTATCCCAGAAACCCTAATCTCTTCTCTATCTTCCTCCATGCGCCGCACCCGCCTTGCGCCACCGCCGTCCCTTAGGCCTCCCTGCCGACTTGGCCACCGTCGGTAGCCCCTCCCCGGCATCACCTTCTCCCGCCGAGCTCCCTTCTCCGGACCCTACACCCCGCCGACCTCCTTCCTCCCGCTGACCTCCCCGCGACAGCCCATGGCCTCCGACGTCGGCCTCTTCCTCATTTTTTTCTTTAACTTTGGCCACTCTCCCCGCCGACCCTCCCCACGCCGACCCCCCTGCTACCCCGACCCCCCACTCACCCCGACCCCCGCTGGCCGACCCCTCATCCCCGCCGATCCCCCCTCGACCTCTTTCTCTCCCTCTTCCCCGACCCCGTAAGCCCGCCGTCCCGCGGCCGCAGGTGCTGCACCGCCGCCTCCACCTTTCTTGTTTCATCATCTCTCACCCACCCCAACCCCCCTGGGTGACCCCCCCGGGTGATCCCCACCACCCCACCGACCCCATGGCCGACCCACCTTCACCTTTTGCCATCTCCACCTCGCCGACCACCCCTTGGCCATCACACATCCCATCCCTCTTCGGCCAATTTTGGCCTCACACCCCACCCCTATTCGGCCACCTTTGGCCTCGGCCTCTACACCCCTCTTCGGCCACCCCTCACTCTTCACTTCGGCGGCCATAGTTCGGCCGACCACCTTTGGGCACCAAGGCCATGACCCTAACCAATCCCACCCTTGGCCCCCATCACCCCCCATCTAGTGACCCCTTGGCCACTCTTCGCACTTCACCCAAGGTAGCACCGCATTCGGCCTCCACCACCACAAGGCCACACCTTCGGCCACTCCCTTCTGCCCTTACCCATCGCACCAATGCCACCTTCACACCAACGTCTCCACCCACTTTCGGCCGCGCAACATCACTCGCATCAACAGCGAGCCTGCGCCCGTCACCCCACCCTTGTCGCACCCACCATCGCGACGTCCTCCCATATCAGTCCTTGGTACATAGGTGGTGCGCGAGGCAGCTTGAACCACCTACCCCTCTTGCTCTTTATTCCGCATCGGTCGTCGTTCGATGTCCATCGCCCGGGTGACGTCTCTCCGACGCTCGTCGCCCGTCGCCTGGGCGTCGTCTCCGTGACCCCCGTCGTCAGAGCCCGTGCGCCATTTCCACGACGCTTGTCGCCCATCACCCGGGTGACATCTCCGCGACGCTTGTCGCCCATCGCCCGGACGTCATCTCCGTGACCTTCGTCGCTGTCTCTCGAACGCCGACCTTCGTCGCCCGCGTTCGCGCGCAAGCTCCGCGACTTTCGTCGCCCGAGCCACCAACTCTTCACCTTCGTCATTCAGAGACGATGCCAACAACTCTCCGACCAAACAACATCAACATCCTGCTAAGTGTTTATGCGTGCGACGCCCGTTTGGGTTGCCCCTCCGCGCACCCCACACGCATGGGGCTTATGCTGTCACCCTATCTTGGCTACACCTATAGGCCCACTGGGGGTCCCAATTCTCATGACACATCGGCAGATTCAGCGGCCAACTTTTCAACGCTCACATGCTGGTCAAAGCGAAGCATGCTCAAGTCACGTGCATTTTCCCTTTGTGAAGCAACCTTCGTGTGCCTTCCACCTTCAGGGGTCGACCACCCTGGGGGGTCGGCCACCTTAAGGGGTCGATCACCTTAGGGGGTTGGCCACGTTGGGGGTCGGCCACCTACCTTGACCACCGACTATCGTCGTTCGCGGTCACGCGCCGTAGTCGCGACTCTCGTCTCAACGATATTCGTCGCCCGCGTCCGCGCGCCAGCTCCGCAACTCTCGTCGCCAGCGTACCATCTCCGTGACATTCGTCGCCCGCATCCGCGTGCTAGCTCTGCGACTCTCGTCGCCAGTGCAACATCTCCGCAACATTCGTCGCCCGAGTCCGCGCGCCAGCTCCGCGACTCTCGTCGCCAGCGCACCATCTCCGCGACCTTTGTCGCCCGCGTCCGCGCGCCATCACTGCGACCTTTGTTGCCCGCATTCGCGCGGCAGCTCTGTGACTCTCTTCGCTAGCGCACCATCTCTGCGACCTTCATCGCCGGCGTCCGTGCGCCATCTCCACGACCTTCGTCGCCCGCGTTCGCGTGCCAGCTCCACAACTCTCGTCGCCCGCGCACCATCTCCGTGACTCTTGTCGCCAGCGCACCATCTCCGCGACATTCGTCACCTGCGTCCACACGCTAGCTCCGCGACTCTCGTCTCTGCGACCTTCGTCGTCGTGCCCGCTCACCATCTCTGTGACCTTCGTCGCCCACGTCCGCATGACACTTTCGCGACTCCCGTCGCCCGCGTGCCATCTCCACGACCTTCTACGCCGGCATCTGCGCAACAGCTCCTCGACTCTTGTCGCCCGCGCGGCGTCTCCGCGACCTTCGTCGCCGGCGCCTGCGCACCGCACTCTCACATACCGCCGCGCCCTTGCGCCGCGCCATTGAATCAACCATCCCCCTGGCTCTCTATCGCACTACGTGCCCCCGACGCCAAGTATCGTCCCTCGACACTCGTCGCCGCTCTCATGCAACCATTTTCATGCTACGTGCCCCCAGCACCAAGTATCGTCCCGCGACACTCGTCGCCGCTCTCATGCACCATTCTCATGATACGTGGCCCCGGTACCAAGTATCGTCCCGTGACACTCGTCGCCGCTCTCATGCACCATTCTTATGATACGTGCCCCCGGCACCAAGTATCATCCCGCGACACTCGTCGCCGCTCTCATGCACCATTCTCATGATATGTGCCCTGGCACTAGGTATTGTCTCGCGACGGTTGTCGCCGCACCCATGCACCGCAATCATGTTACGTACTTACGGGATGGGCTTACAACCCTAAAGCCATCGCCGACACAATCACGGGGGGCTCCGCTCGTAGTGCTCCAGCACGAGGACCCCTCGCAGCGGGATGGACTCACAACCTTAAAACCATCACCGGCACAATCACGAGGGGCTCCGCTCGTAGTGCCCCGGCACGAGGACCCCTCGCAGCGGGATGGGCGCACAACCTTAAAGCCATCGCCGGCACAATCACAGGAGGGCTCCGTTCGTAGTGCTCCGGCATGAGGACCCCTCGCAGCGGGATGGGCTCACAACCTTAAAGCCATCACCGACACAATCACGGGAGGCACCCCTCGTAGTTCCCCGGCACGAGGACCCCTCGCAGTGGGATGGGCTCACAACCTTAAAGCCACCGCCGGCACAATCACGGGGGGCTCTGCTCGTAGTGCCCCGGCACGAAGACCCCTCGCAGCGGGATGGGCTCATAACCTTAAAGCCATCGCCAGCACCATCACGCGGGGGGGGCTCCGCTCGTAGTGCTCCGGCACGAGGACCCCTCGCAGCGGGATGGTCTCACAACCTTAAAGCCATCGTCGACATAATCACGGGGGGCTCCGCTCGTAGTACTTCGGCACGAGGACCCTTCGCCATGGACTCTGAACACTGAGCTGCGAGCATGTCCGCTCATGTTACCATTGATCATCGACACCGCCAGGGCAATGACCCTCGGTTCACTCCGGGACGGGAGCAGGTCCTCGGAGGGCATCGCGCCTAGTTCGCCTGGCAGTTGGCTACAGGGGAAACCCTCGCCGCTGTCAGGATCTCTGCGCGTCTCTTGATGCATCTCGTGGGATTCAGTAAGGGTTTGGACTGGAGGCTGGGGCAACGGGTTACTCTGACCATGCTACCGCGGTATGGTCAGTCTCCTCAGACAGGTAGAAGGATGCTGCAAGGGCAGGGCAACAAGAACTCGAGGACCGGCAGTCCAACGGAGAATCGGTACTTTGGGACCCCCTGGTGACGTGTCACTCCAAGGGAACGACACGTGTCGGCTGATGACATATGCACATCTTTGCCTATAAATAGTGAACTTTGGAGCTTATTCAAAGACTTCTCTCCCATTTGACATTTTCTCTCTCTCTAAAACCTATTCTTTCTGGAATCCTAGTGCGAGAAATACATTTGGACTCCTGACATCGGACCCTTGACGCTGCACCCTTGAGTCGGACTGTCGACTGCCGACCCTGTTCGTCGTCGACCTGCCTGCGCGGCGCTGCCAGTCCTCGCGACCTGTCTGGGGAGCCTTGCTCTCAGCCCTTACTCCATCCTTGCTGTCTACCACTTTGTCTACTTGGAAGCTGATTCAGACTGCATCCTTTGTGGCACCTCCACGTAGCAACGAACCCTTTTCCCTTGGCAACAACTTGGAAAGAATTTTCTTCCCATAAATTAACCACCTCAAAATATACATTTAGATTCGTCATTGCAAACATAATATATTATTCTCCTCTTATCAGCAACCTTTTTTTGTTTTTTGTTTTGGTAGAGTAGTGAAAATATAAACCACAAATTTTAAATTGTGAGGTTAACATCCCTGACTTCGAGGATTAATGTTTAGCTTAATCTAAGTAAATACAAATAAAATAAAGCATAAAATTAAAGACCTTATACCCTTGGACCTATAAGATTGAAAGAGAGGCACCAAAGCCCAAAAGATCATAAAAACCACACAAACAAATCAAAGGACTACTTGTATGACTTGATAAACATTCCCTCTAAACCCGATCAGCACCACAAGCGCAGCTACATGACAAAGGGTGCGTAGCGACCACGCCCGCCCTAACCAATGACGTCACAATAGGCCTTGCATCTCACCTCCGATAGGAACACCATATGACCATCCACCCATCACTAACAAATCCAGGCTGCCCCGCCCAACCACGCTGCCACACATGACCACAAACCACCTGCGCGTAACACTGACACATCACTAAGCATTAATGAAATCCAAAAGCAGAGAGGACACCGAGCTATGGGCGAAAGGGGAAGAAGCAATCCTAACCTGAAGCTACACCCACTCTTCAGTGCCGAAAACCACACATATCACAAAGCAAAGTACAAAAAGTACCAGGCTATGTGGGAAGGGAGAGGCATAAACCCTACCCTGAACCTACAATCTCTCTACATGGCCTCACCATAGACTAACCGCCCTTTCACGTTGCCGCCACGCCCACCAACCACACCCTGGTTTGACGCCAGGAGAAAGGCATCTGCAGCGAGCAACCAACACCATTAGAAAGTATCAAGAACCACAGAGCTAAAGTAGATTCATCTAGCCTCCATGGTGCCTCCAACCAAAACCTGAGGATCGAACCAAGAAAATACTGTCACACCATTGGACGAGGAAGCCAATTAGGTAAAAACAGGAAAAAAAGAAAAGAAAGCAGATGAAGAATTACCACGACATCACAGGCCGGTGGAAACCTGCGGTGGCGGAGAAACGGGCTGGATTTCTAGAGAGGGCAAAAGATTTTTTTTTCTTTTTTTTCTAAGAGAGAGGAAGATTTTTTTTAGCTTTTTATTGCCTGTATCTCTAGGATGATTATCATGCTAGGGAGAAAACATTGAGTCAAGTGTTCAACATGAAGGTGGCTCGTATGTACTGGATGAGTCTAACTTGACTTGAAAGCTTAAGCCACTTGTTTTCTTATTTGATGCTACCAATTATAAATGACTAGCACAACTTAAAACATGCACATCAACAATCTCCCTCTCAAGCACGAGTCCACCAACTACCGAGGCTTCGTCTCGGCTCATCCTTTATCTAGAACCACCGTTCTTGCAAAAGCCACCTTCACAAATGCCTTGGGGAGGTTGTCGACCGTGACTCTAATACCATGGATGGGCTGGGGTTGGGGGGGGCGGGGGGGGGGGGGGGGGTGGGTGGGCGCGTAGCGGTGGGGGACTAATGTGATAGATGGATGGGCTAAGGGAGGTAGTATCGATCTATTCTATCTTATGTTTGACGGTTTTAGATGGTTGGGAACGTGGATATGAGACGGTACAATATTTTCTACCATATTAGGGATAAAAGGGAGCCCATTATCTTAATGAAGGGCCACCTATACAGGATGGATGCAATTTGATATATATGACCAACTTTTAAGTGGTTGCTATTGAAGTGAAAGTTGGTTGCTCCTTTTGAACATAAACATAGTACAAAAATAAAGGTGTAATGATGAAACCGATATGTAAAGTAGTTAACTAGTATTAATGACTTCAACTAACTTTTAGCTTGCAATTTAATCTTTGATCTTATCTCCTTTTCTAGGTGATCATATTAGACCCAAAGAGGGATCATAAAATGCTGTTTATAGCAGCATGATTCCAGATTCACGATGGTATGGTGTTTCATTAAGTGAAGTGATACTTTGCGCAGCACTCTTCACCATTTCAACTCCACCTTTGTTGCTAAAGCTTTTAGAAGTTTCGCTAATATGGCTATATAGCGAGAGAAGTGAAGTTCAAATAGTTAAAGTGTAGCTCAAATATCAATTTTCTTGATTACTAAAAACAAGTCATCCGCGCCACAGATTCTTCTGCCTAGTTTATATCTGAACTTCGATTCTATTGACTAAAGTCGTTCATGTAGGGTCATGTCTTTCGCGACATTGTCAAGTTATCGAGTACAATTTTATCCTCAATGGCATTTTGTCAAATCAATAATGCACCATACACGTTCAATAACAGAAATTGATTGCTTTTTACAAACAAATCAGTAATAAGGGTAGTTAAGACTGTCAAGTATCTACAATCACAACAAAAAGTAATCAAACAAGTTGCTATCCATAGTGCTGCTAATACAACAATTCATGCAACATTTCCAGAAAATCATCTCCGCATAAGTTGCTCAACTGGAAACTCTGGCACAACTGGAATTTTCCGCAGCTCCTGCCCTTGCATCCCCGCATTTTCGTCCAATTCTGAGGAAATTAAACATAATTAGCGAAAATCCTTAGGTACTCTTCGAAAGGAACAAGACGTTTAATGACTATGAACCTTTGTTGGTGTTCCATACACGATAAGTCATAAATGTATGTTGCAATTATGAGCCGACTATAAAAAAATTACTACTTCTGCCCTTAGAGAGAGAGAGGCAGCAAGAATTTCTAGCATTCAATCTCGCGATATACTTGACATGAAGTACAACACTCGTAGAACACAAATAAAAGGAAATTGCAAAGAGAGCCTCTCATTTTGCTGAAGAATGACGGATAGTTTTCTGCTGATAATGCTGTGCAAATGACTTCAATTCTTTAGCAAGCTGCAACAGGGAAACCAGTGTATCAATACGAGCATCATCACAATTTCCATGAGCCAGTGTAACAATACTATAATCAAAAGACCGTCTAGAGTGACAAGAAAGATTCACGTATCGATTGAGTTTACCCTGAAAATTTGGATTTAGCCCCACCCTCCATGATGCTATGAACGAGTGAAAACTATACGGCTGAAGATTTGTATACTTGAGAGAGAAGAAAACATCTCCAGAAGTAACAAAGTTACTAGTCAGAACGTAGAGATGAAACTGGAGAGGCTTAAGGAGAATGGGAAAGAGAAAGTCATTGTAATTCCTAAAGATTTGGCTTTGGACAGGGTATAACAGTTTTACGACGCTTATCTCCTAGAAAAAGCCTACACCAATTTGCCCAAAATCAATTTGATTCTAGGACCAAAGCGGTTGGAACAACTCCTTAACACCGTGTTTGAATGGAAAATTTAAAATACTAAAAAGTTTATAAATTTTTCATTTTAAAATTCTTATATTTTGAAATTTCTGAGTTAGACAACTTTTGCGGATAGGTACCGTACAATTATAATTGGTTATGAAATAAAGAAATCATAAATGAATTACTAAAACAAAAGATGAAGAAGTGACCATAGAGATTAAAAAAGAAGGAAAGAGAGAGAGAGAGAGAGAGGAACGGTTAAACCAGTCAAATGAAATGTGACATAAAAAATGCTTGAATTGTGGAGGTAGTTCTTTGATGGATTTAATAAAAATGGGGGGAAGAAAAAGAGAAACAAAAAAGGAAAATGAAGTCCCACACAACCCGCTTTGTTGTAGGAGCGGGTTGTGTGAGACCTTTTTTTTTTCTTTTCTCTACAGGGAGGGCAGGGGCATTTTAGAAATATTGAAAAAATGAGTAGCCCACTGGTTGTAGTAGCAGGCTATAGAGAAGGGGGGAAAAAGTGTGATCTTAACCATCCGCGATGTTCAGCAGACGGCTAGTTCACATTAAAAAAAAGCGTTTCATCAAACACTCAAAATGGATTAGCCCCCTCTCCCCCCTCCTCCCCCCCTCCAACATACAAAGTGTTGCAAATTTCTTGCTCTCTTCTTTCCACCGCTGCCCGCCCCCTCCCCTATCAGGGCACCACCGCCAGCCACCTCATACCCACACACCCACCCACCCACACCCACACACACCCTACCACGCATGCACATATACAAACGCACACGACACATGAAAGACAACATTGCGCGCGGGCGCACACACGCACTCTTATAAATAGAATCTACAGAACATTTGTTTGTCTCACCTTTATTTGAGATAAATCACAGTATCATTATATTATATTTTTATAGTATAATAATTTGAAATTTTCATATTAGTTATAGTCAATCTTGTCTTTGTAAGGTTTTCAATATTTACACCACAAGGACAAATCATATCAAATATAAATCGGAAGTTGATATTTAATTGGTTGAATATCAATGAACGAATCCTAACAATACTGTCATGTGCGCTCTTTTCATGTAGGGAGGAAATGTTTCTCAATCGGATCTTAATGGGGCTCCCGTCAATGAAGCGGAGGGTGAAGAAAGGAACTACGATGAGCAGGACGCCGCTTGGATGATGACTTAATATACTGAGCTTTAACTTAAGTAACACAGTTACTAGGCAGAAAGGAGAGATGAAACTGGAGAGGCTTAATGAGAATGAGGAAGAGAAAGTTGTTGTAATCCTAAAGATTTGGCTTGTGACGGGTCTAACAGTTTAACTATGATTATCTCATAGTAAAATTCTATAACATTTTCCAAAAATCAATTTGATTCTAGGACCAAAGTGGTTGGAACAACTTTCTTTGAAGAATCCCCAAATGTTTATGGCATTCTGGTAAGATGCGGTATTTCGACCGTAGAGGGTTGTCGGAAAGAACCAATAAGGTAATTAGTAACGAGTTGACATACCTAAAGAGGAGAGTAGGAGGAACCAAACAGGTTATAGCAAAAAATTTCCCTTTTGAAGTATCTAAGCCTTAACCTTAACGACCCAATAAAAAAAAATTATAAGCTCATAATGACTACACTTGTAGAATTAGTCTATCACCATCGATTAGGAATTACATGCATAGAAATAAAAAATTATATCTTAACACTGTGTTTGGAACTAAATTCTTTTGGAATTTCAAACGGAATTTGGAAAGTTATTGGAATTGAAATGAATTCTAATATCTAGTTTGGAACAAATTGGAACTCAAATCCACGGATTGCACGACAGTAAAGCTAGACATTGAAGAATTTCGAACCTTCTTTACATTAGGATAAGTCTAATCATGAAAACACAAAAAGGAAATAAGAAAACACCAAAGGATTAAACTAGTATATATGGGGGCCGATTCTTATCTATCGGTGGAGAAATCCTTATTTCTCCACCTATAATCTAACCGTCCACGTATAATAGCGACTGGCCTAGATCAGGTTTCTTTATTTTTCACTCAATTAATCGCCCCTCTTTGTGACGATTAGTTATTTTGGTAATTTTTGCCCCAAAAAGTCCCTCCTCACAGATCTGCTTCTCCTCTCATTCATTCGACTCTCTCTCTCTCTCTCTCTCTCTCTCTCTCTCCTGCATTTCAGCTTCTTTTTATACCTCACCCACCACCATCACACCTACAGCCCACCATAACTTTACCCATGACCATCCGCCATAATCATCCCTGGAACCAGCCACCACTGTTCTGGCGAACCACCACCGCACCCATGCCAAACACCACCATACCACACAATCAATTTTAACATATCTGTACCATTGACGGATCTGATAAAAGAAGAAAAAAAGCAAATGCATATAGATCTCTTGCCGTCTCTAATGCGGTGACGATGACGCTCACAACTTGGTGACAGCGGTGCTAGCGAGACGACGATGGCAGCTTTGTGATGGGCGGTGGGGTGCTTTGCCAAGGTCCGTGGTGGTGTCTGCATCGCCTCTAGGTGTGGGCATAGACGCCGTGTCATCCTTTAAGCGGCAGCGCCCGGCAGTGTGGGCTTCTGCCATCAAATCCCACAGCCACCATCGTACCATCAACCTCAGCACTGCCAATTTTAATCTTCTACCTTTATTCTGCTTCCTCCTTGAGAGTTAGATCTAAATTAAAAATTTCAATGTGTCTTGCATTGCAACTAATGCTGTTGGGCTTCGATCAAATAATGTGGTGAGTCTGATTGGGGGTGATGGGCGTTGGTGATGGCGACGCTGTGAAGGAAGTGGTAGGTACGTTCCTGGTAAGTTGTTAACAGTGATGTGTATGATGGCGGAGGTGGTGGGACCGTGGTAGACATGGTGGGTACTTTGGTGTTTGTAATGGTGGGGGTGGTCATGGTGGCCGATGGATGGTGATGAAACAAGTTCAATTATCTATCTTGAAAGAAATTTGAGAGAGAAGAATCAACAAGTTCAAATCATACATGCCAGAGTTTGCTACGACGAGAGATGGTGCAAGATCAGGTGGAGAAAGATAGGGGTCGGCCCCCAGTATATATTCATTCATGTATATAGATATGACTCAATTTACCTTAATCAGTTATGCATAACCTTCTGGTGGTGCTTCAATTAGCTTTGTGATGTCATTCCATCCAAAACCACTGCTGCGCCTAAACACTTTTCTTAAGAGTTTTCAAACGAATCATTACCTTATTTTTCTAGTCAAGCAGGTATTCATCCATTTGTCGCGTCCATGCTACGTAAACTGTTGAACTTTTGTCATCCTCCTCAATTATGTCCATTGTCTTGCCTTGCGTGTCAAACTATTTATTATGTACATGATTACATCAAACTGAAAATGTAAATAACTTAAAATAATTGCCAAACCTCACATAGGAATCAATCAAGGGATGAAATGAACGAAAGAAAATGAGGAACGGCATTACAATGAAATTCTAATAACACAAAAGTTAGTACAATCCCCAAATACTAGCAAGCCTCCTAACTACATTAGAAGAGGAATAAAAATCCGATCAATTTAACATGTTAACATCCCACATTCTCTTTATAATGTGTTCCCAACCTATTCTGGTCTCATCCAAAGGCCCACTAGGGTCCCAATTTCCATGACACGTCCGCACAAACAACAGTCAATATTCAACGTTCAAAACCGGTCAAAGCATGCACGCTCAAGTCACGTGCACTTCTCATTTTTGTTACGTGACTTCGTCACGAAGAAAATCATCCATGCGCGACTGCTCATTACGCTTTGACCGTCGCACTTAGCCAGTCGCCCGTCGGCGCGCCATGGCATTTGCCCAAGGAGGTTGGCCTTGGCCTCCCCCTTGGGGTCGGCCTCGGCCTTGGCCTCCCCCTTGGGGTCGGCCTCGGCCTCCCCTTGAGGTTGGCCTTGGCCTTCCCCCAAGGGTTGGCCTTAGGCCTCCATCCTTAGCACCTTCACTACTCTTCAAGGGACCATGCATCGTCCGCGACCCCGGTCGCCCATCGTCCGGACGTCAACTCCGCGACCCCAGTCGCTCGTACATCACTCTGCGACCACGTCGCCCGGACTTCACTCCGCGACCACGTCGCCCGGACGTCACTCCGCGACCACGTCGCCCGGACGTCACTCCGCGACCCTGTCGCCCGGACGTCACTCCGCGACCCCGTCGCCCGGACGTCACTCCGCGACCCCGTCGCCCGTCGTCTGGACGTCATCTCCGCGACCCCCGTCGCCCGTCGTCTGGACATCACCTGCCCCCGCGCACTAACTCCGCGACGCTCGTCGTCCATCGCCCGGACGTCGTCTCCGTGACCCCCGTCGCTGGCGTCTGGGCGCTGCACTCCAACACTCCGCTGCGCCCGTGCGCCGCGCCGCTAATACAGCCGTGCCCCCAGGCTCTCTGTCACACTACCGTGCCCCCAACACCATACTCACTTCATCGCGCCCATGCGCCACAATCATGTTACATGCCCCCCGGGCACCACACTCATTCACCACACCATGTGCACCTTGCCTTGGATGTGGAACATGCTTTGACCCACTATCTGGAGTGTACATCATCATGTGAGGATAGGTGACTCCTCCGGGACACTATCTCCGCCAGGGAGCTCTAAGTGCTCCGGCGTGAAGACTCCCCTTCTGCCAGGTAGACGGCTCCTCCGGGATGCTACCTCGGCCCGCCAGGTAGACGGTTCCTCCGGGATGCTACATTGACACGCTCTGAGTGCTACGGAACAAGGACTCACCCGTGGGGATAGGCGACTCCTCCGGGACACTATTTTCGTCAGGGAGCTTTTCAACTCCCCTTCCGCCAGGGAGCTTTTCAACTCCCCTTCTGCCAGGTAGACGGTTCCTCTGGGATGCTACCTCGGCCAGTCGGGTAGATGACTCCTCCGGGATGCTACCTTGACGCACTCCGAGTGCTCCGGCACAAGGACTCACCCGCGGGGATAGGCGACTCCTCCGGGACACTATCTCCGCCAGGGAGCTCTAAGTGCTCTGGCACGAAGACTCCACTTCCGCCAAGTAGACGGCTCCTCCGGGATGCTACCTTGGCCGGCTAGGTAGACGGCTCCTTCAGGATGCTACCTTAGCCTACGGAATATGCGACTCCTCCAGGACACTATCTTCGCCAGGGTGCCTGCGTGACTGGCCTACGTGCTCTGGCACTGGGGGCTTGTGTCGGCACCCCTAAGGACTATGACCCCCAGGTCACTCCGAGATGGGAGCAGGTCTTCGGAGGGCATCGTGCCTAGTTCACCTGGCAGGTGGGGCGTCGGGTCTTCCCCACTACTGCCAGGCCTGTGGGACTCTACAAGGGCTTGGATTGGTGGCTAGATCAAGGGGGTTTTCTGGCCACACTGACGCTATGGGAACCAGTCTTTCCAGACAGATATAGCGACGCTGTGAGGAGCAGGCCGGGTGAATATGCGATCCGACAGTCCATGGAGCACCGGCACCCGTGGACCCACTGCTGACGTGTCACTCCCGGGGAGCGCCACGTGTCAGTTAATGACATCATCATCTCAATCTCTATAAATAGAGGTCTTGAGAATACATTTGGAGGACGGTTGGACATTTTCAAAACATTTTTATTTTCTCACTCTAGAATCCTAGAGAGAGAAACATATAGGACCTTGACTCTGGACCTAAGCATCGGACTGTGATTGTCGTCGTATATTCATCCTGTGCTATTGCCCTCGCAGCACTGCCACCCTCAGGCTCTGTCTGGAAAGCCCTTGGTCTTTGCCCTTGCTCCACCATTGCTGTGTCTCACATCAACATACTTGGCATCTGACTCGGACTGCATTCCTTGTGGCACCTCCACGTGGACTGCGAACCCACTTTCCTTGGCATCACTATATTATCCCTCTTTATTACGCCTTGTCTACCATCATCACATACGTTGACACATGCCTCGTCTTGTTCTTCAACCTCCGGATTCAAGAGCTCTCGATCAACTTTTGCTATGAGTGCTTCATTTGGATCCATCCCATAAGATAATCGCAAAATGCTACAACATGGCTTGTTTAATTGTTGAAATTATACTGAGGTTCGATACCAGTAGCTCAAATTGGAAGCTGTGTTTTTAACACACCAAATGCTCTCTCAATTGCATTGCGCAATGAAGCATGTATGCGGTTAAAGATCTCTTTGCAAGTTTTTGGTGCATGCTACGAGTATTCCTTCAGATGATATCGTGTTCCTTGGTATGGTGCGATAAACCCATACTTTAACATAAACCCGGCATTAGCTAAATAGTACCTTCCTACACTGCACATGCATGGCTTCCTTTTGTGTTAAGGACTCATACCGTATTTGTCATATGCTAACCGGCTTTCATATTGAAGTCCTTGTTCCAGCTTTGTTTTCTTCTTGTTGTGATTGTTTTTCTTTCTTTTGAACCCAATTGTATATAGAAGATAACTTGAACATAGATCGAGTTACAATTCTAACATATTTGATAAGATTGCATACTATTTTGTATTGCTTTTAGTCTTATGAAGATTACATACTATTTTGTGTAACTAAGCAAGTAAACCACTGTATTCCTAATTGAATGAGAAAGGAAAAAAAAAAGCTTGCTTCTTCACGCATACATATAACTTCATTTCTGTGTACAAAAAGACCGTGTAAGTAATTTATGAGTGAGTTCATTTTTGTGGCAAAAACAGCTTAAATCTTTTTAGTTCACCGGCTCCCTCAACCCCCAACACCCTTCCACAAAGAAATTTTCTGGTTTTGCTCCTATTCTTCAGTCTCCTTTTCCTGGCTTCAAGGAGTTCTCTGGTTGGTTGTGACTTTTGGACTTGTTCTTCTTCGGGCAGTTGTTCCTGGTCAAGAGTCTATTGCTATGTCTGTGATATAAAAAGTTTGTTGTTGGGTATTTCCTTTCCCAATTGGTTGGGTAGAGGAATGAAATATACTTCTGCGCAATCAATTGTAACAACAGTACTCGTTGAATATTAGCAATAGCTTACAATTAACAAAAATTGCCCCGATTTAATTTCGGTCGTTATTCAAATAATGAATCAGTATTAGGTTCAGAGTTCGGATCAGTGCATGCTGATCCTGATTTCTTTCTGGTGATGCATCTCAATTTTATGTTTTTTCTTTTTTGGAGGTGTGTTTGCAGAAGTCATGGTGATTGTCGTGTCTTCTTCCTCTGGCAGCAACATCCAAACTGTGTTGAAAGAAAAATTTATTGTTATCAAGTGGAATCATTTATCTGGTTCTAATTGACGCAAATAATATCCAAGTACTAAATCTGCATCACCCTCTTGTTTTCCACTATAGTATAACCCTAGGGTCTATAGCGCGTAAATTTTCTGCTGCCCCCATATTTTAGCGATACCAGCTGCCTTTTCGTGGGGGCTGCCTGCAACGACAGAGGCGGGTACTAACCAAAGGGGGAAAACGGATGCTAACGTAACAAATAAACCATATAAAGTAGGTGAGTTTTTGTGGGCAAGTTGGCCAGCCATAGGAAACCAAATCAATGGCTACATTGCTCATTGGAACCATATCAGTGTTTGTGGTCTATGTGACAACATTGCTTCTTGTCTGAAAAATTTCGTAATTTTCAGGTTCACAGCAGCAGCTCTTAACTAGCTGTTCATCAGGGGGCTGCTAGGCTGGTGGTTGGTTGGTGCGGAGGCACTCTTTTTGGACATAGTTGCATACACGGGATACACTTCCACAGGGATGTGTTTGGCTGTTCTTGGAAGGATTATCTGAAACCCTTCGTATTACTTCTTGATACCTTGGACATGTTTATGCATGGGAATCTTCTTGGTGAAGAGAGTGAAAAGAGGTCTATTTGCTGAGGTGAGAAGTCATGATAGGAGCAAGCATCATTTCCGTTTGCTCTTCATTGCTCTCTCTCAGTTACCACTTTATATTTGGCTTGGTAACATGGTTCGTAATTGGTTTATCTAGACCATATCTTATCCTTCAGGCGGTCCGAATCGATTAATGAAACTGATTTTTTTTTTTTTTTACTAGTTCTGAGTACTATTAGTGGGAACGCCCTGGTCCTTGCTGAGTAGCAATCTGGGAAGTATATAATCTCAAATGATTGTGATGCTTCAGGTAATTAGATACAACTCAAGGAAAAATGTACAGGGACACTATTACTCACATTCATGATTTTCATTGTAACAGAACTGTTTTATTCAGTAAAAATACCAACTCCTACATGGAACATCAGAGCAGCACAAGTTATGCTATTAACGGAGACATTACTTGTAAACAAATTCCTAAATTCACTTCCCACCACCACCTACACATTCTGCTGCTGCTCTTTGCCCTCCATGGCACAACTGAACACTCGCTGGACAGCTAAGGCAATTATGTGCTAGGCTGCCCCTGATTCTCACCACACTATTGGTAAATTGTGGTGGGAGACCTCCAACCAGGAAGTTGTGATCCAAGAACAAGTTTCTCCACGGTCTGCCCAACCTCTCACCATATTCCGGTGGGATTCGACCAGAAAACAGATTACTCCCAACATTGACTGTAGTTAAACTCCCGTAAGTGACTAAAGTCACAGGCAAACGACCGTGCAAACGGTTTGCATGCACGTCAAGTACTTGAAGCTGCGTGGCACTGTCGGAGAATCTGATCACTTCCATTGTTGTGAAGCGGTTTACGGAGACGTTAAGGCGACTCAACTCAGGTAAAGTGAGGATTTCGTGGTCAATGGAACCGGAAAACCTATTGTCGCTCAGATCTAGTGTTCTCAGGTTTTCAAGCCTCCTAATAGATGAAATGTGGCCAGAAAGTAAGTTGTGACCTAGCAACAGCGTTCTTAAGTTTTGGGGAAGCTGTGGCAAAGTACCATAAAGCTGGTTACTACTAAGATCTAACGTGTTTAGCTGCCATAACCCAGCTAGGATAGGGATTCTACCTGAGAATTCGTTGTTTGATAAATCTAAGAGTGTCAAGCTCCGAAACCCAGAAAGCTCGCCAGGGATTGAGCCAGAAAGCCTGTTTCTTGACAAATCAAGACTGCCAATCTTCTTGAGCCTATTGATTCTGGGGGGAAGGCTGCCACTGAAGAAATTATCAGCTAGTAGAAGTCTGGTGAGCTTTACTAACTTGGAAACTGAACTTGGTATTGGCCCTCGGAACTTGTTGTTGCTAAGGTTGAGTACAGTGAGCTCTGTTAGGTTTCCAACTGCTGGTGTGAGGAACCCCTCATACCCATCTCCCTCGAGATCAATTACTGTTATCCGGCTACTCGAATTGTCTTGAGGAATTGTACATAATATTCCAAGAAAATTTGCGCCCATGCTCTCACAGGGATCTGTGTTGAAGTTCCAAGAATGAAGAAAGGAAGATGAGGTGATCGAGACAGGATCAATAGACTGTTTGATGGCACGTAGAACTTGAACATCAGATCCTAAGGTTCTTGATTCAGCGAACAATGGAATCAGAGTCAAGATAATGGCTATAGTGATTGTGTTTAGGCACATAAAGAGTACGGATGGCATTAATCTGACCATTGTAATAAGTGGAACCTGATTTAGCCCTTGGATTGGGGTTACATAAGCTTGTTAAAACTCCTTTATATAACTATAGATTAAGGTTTCTTCCAAAGCTTGGGCATGCAAGATGAATTTCTCAAAGTAGGTTGAGAGTGTGGTATTTGCTGTATGTGGTGGTTAGATCTTAAGTAGTCATCTCTATCAGCTACAAACTGCAGTCCACCTTCTTCTGGCGTAAATATACAGGAAGACAGATTGTTCAACAAGAAAAAGAGAAGGAAAAAGTTGTGCTGGGTGTAAATTTTGACCTACTTCATGTTGGTCATTCTGTTTTACATGACGTGCTAATTAACCTTTTAACTATAGAGAAATTGCACTTTGTCTCCTTGTATTTAGTACGATATCGCTTCCTCATGTTCAAAATGTGCACCAAACCTATCCTCACAGATTGTTCAACAGGAAAAAGAGAAGGAAAAAGTTGTGCTGGGTGTAATTTTGACTTACTTCATATTGGTAATTTGGTTTTGAACAAACTTTGGCTCCTACCTGGGTTGTAGGAATCTTCTTTCAACCCCATGTATAGTGACAATTAATAGTCGCTAAATGTTTCAAGCGACTTTTCTTCTAACACTTTCAACGAAAATTATTAGCAACATTTTTTTAGCGTCACTAAATAAAAGCCACTAGAAACATTTAGAGACAATTGAGTGTTGCTATATAAGGGGTAGGAGGAAGATTTCTCCAACCGGAGTAGCAGTCAAATTTTTTCCTTTGGTTTTACATGACATGTGCTAACCTTTTAACTACGGGAAACTGCATTCAACTTACCCTCACTCTAAGAAATTGTACATATAAGACGGATTCTATTAAACTTAACCTTACTTTTGGGCTGAAATTGTTTGGCGCCCATAATCATCATATATTAAAGACCAAAATACTCTTTTGACCTTATATAATTCAAAATTAGCTATGTACTAGCTAATGCGTCCGTGCAAATGCACGGGACGTGATGCAATTTGATTTTAGTGCTAATTATATATTTGATATAGCCTATTTACTTTAAAATTCCAAAAGACAGGAAGATAGTTAATTTCAAAGGCAAAATGAGTTAATTCATTTATAAATCTTAAACGTAATAGTTGACATTATTCAAGCATGTAAGTTTCTCTAATAAATTAACCCACTGCCTAGTAGATAAGAATCATAATAAAACAAAGAGAACCTTTAAGCTCAAACTTTGGTTATAGACCATTTTATCATCTAAAATTACTACTAAGGGAAAAGATGTATGACAAATTTCCTCAACATGTTGTTTTTATTTTTTTTTATCCTCATTAATTGTTTTGTGTACATAATCTATTAAAGAGTATTACATAATTTATATAACGACAGGCCTAATTATCTCTTTTAGTGACAAAAGGGTATGGGCTTAACGAAAAATGCTGTAAATTTAGTTGCACTTTTTCTCTTTCTTTCTTTTTGTGTAAAATATTGGCAAATCAACATATATCCTATAGTCACACCTTATATATTCTTTTATGAGAAGTACAATATTACATGTGCTTTTTAGATCAGTACATACCATCAAGAAATTGTTCAAACCTCAAAAGTAACCTCCTAACCAAAGAGAACTTTTTGATAATTGTACATGAGTACAAAAACATCGTCGTGAAAGAAGCTCCTCTACTGAAAAGATTAAGAGTTCCTAGTCCTAAGATAGATTTTAGGGTTAAATACACGTAGGTACCCTGGAACTACCACAAAGTCTCACCTAAGGGTCCCAAAGTTTAATTTTTACACATAAAGGTCTGAAACTACAAATTTTCAATAAGTGAGTACATCCGTCCACTTTCTTAACGATCCAAGCTTTTCCGTCAGGGGCATTTTTGGGTTTCCATATTTGGGTTTCATTGTGAGACAGAAAGACGGTGAGAGAGTGTGAGTTTGTTTTAGGTGGGTCTTTAGTACACAGGAGTTGGATTTGCCAAAGGAGATCGCGAAAAATAGAGGCTAAAGCAGATCACGAAAAACGGACATAATTGGCGTAGGATTCGAAGAGGCGGCGAACAGTGGGTGGTATTTGCCAGAGGGTGTTGAGCAGTTGGGTGGTCGTTACCGGAGGGTCTCGCCGGCGGTGGAACAATAAAGAACCGGATTGCAGGTAAGGTTTTGGGTGGTCGTGGGTTTGCCGGTAAGGATCTGTGGCGGTTGGTGGTCGTGGTTTTTCGGGATCTGGATTGATTTAGTTCGCCGATGGTGGCTATTGGTGGTGGCCGGCGGCCAGAAGTGTGCCGTTGTGGTTGTGGCCGGCGGTTGGTTGTGGTAATGGGGATAGCGGTGGCAGGGCCACTGCCGACGGGGTCCCCGAACGATTTTGGTCGACGGTGGATCGTGGTGATGGGGGAGTGGTATTGGTCGTGGGTGGATCGTGGTGATGGGGGAGCGGTGTTGGTCGCCGGACGGTGTTGGTCGGCAATGGATCATGGTGATGGGGGAGTGATGGCAGGGACAGTTGCCGGCGTGGTAGCTGGACGGTGTTGCCGGCGGTATTGGTCGTGAGTGGGCGGCTTTTGAAACACCCAAATATGGAAACCCAAAAATGCCCCTGATGAAAAAGC